>JAPDSC010015540.1:0-18978 GCA_026290005.1 Latrodectus geometricus | reverse complement strand
TTATTATATTGTTGCTACAATGTTATAATTAGTGTCTATAATGTTATAAAATAATCGATGCAAATCTAGAAACAATAATCTTATACATTTACAAATATTTATACAATGTTAAGTTTCCCAAAAATTAGACATTACGAATAATACTCTTTAATATTATTATACAGCGACAGTTTTTTATTAATTAATGAAAAAGCATATATATTAATTTTTAAAATACAATATAGTTAATTTCATTTATTGCTTAAAATTTGGTTTATCTTTAAAACTGTTTTGCACTGTCAAATAAATTCATATGTATAGATCAAATACAACGAATCGAATGTATTATTGAATCCTTGAAAATTCCTTTCAGCTGCGAAGTTATTAAATATTAAAACAGGAATTCTTATCATCAGCATTCCGATGGAGTTTCTATTTTCCTGCGTATCGTAGAAAGTGAGAACATATTTGCTGCAATAGGTGAAAATAATAGTTTCTACAGGATCAAAAAAATATAGCCTTTTACTAAAATATTACTTGGTTTGAATGAAAAAAGGAGGGAGATTTGATGCCATGGATATTTTTCCTACATTAAACTTCCTATATTACTTCTTCTACTTCCCGTGGTAATTCACTCATGCCAAAATTAAAAAGTGAAAACTTTTCCATCCTTAAAATGTAATCCTTGAGATCCGGAGTGAAATGATTTATCCAGTAAGTTCTGTGCATTGTGGCTTATGCACATTAACAAATCGTTTATATCAGAGATATTAGATATTAGATAAAAAAAAATAAAAAAAAAAGAATTATAAAAGCTGTATTCAAAAGGAAATTTAGATTTTATTTGAATCTTCGGAAATTTTTCAAGCTAGATGTATGCAAGTAGTTTGAAATTATATTGTTGGACATAAAATGTTACTTTTTCAGAATGGAAATTTTAGTTTTTATTTACCTTAAAGTGAAAAAGGAACAATAAATTATCTTTTATAAGATTAACAAATATCTATCATATGAAGAATGCAAAAATGTAAGTTTCAGACATTAATAAATGTATACTTCTGTGAAAAGACTTTTTCCTAATATATTTTTATTAATTTTTATTTCAAATTATACACATTTAATCAGATTTATGATATGTTGCTGTTATTAAGGCACCACAAATTCTACGTATCAGAAAAAACTATTGAAAGAAAGCTTCCATAATGCATTACTAGTTAATATCACAAATTTCTAACACTCTTTATACTGATGTATATTAGATTTATATATATAGTAATTTATATTGATATTCTAAATTCGTATTTTCTTTACAGTTAACCAGTGTTTCCAAAGAAAACTTTTTATAAATAGTTAAGCTTATTTCTATTTAAGCTGAATGCCAAACCCTCCAACTTTTACCAATGTGTTTATAGAAATAAAATGACCATTGAACATATTTTTTACTTCGTAGCAAATAGTATAATTCAATCTGATACCCATTCTTCTAGAGATCTGGCTTTGATTGATGTTTGGAATTTAATTCCTTGAGAATTATTGCAGCATTAAGCATTTTTCACTTTTAGAAATATTTGAGCTTTTATTGCACTGAATCACTAAACGTCAGTTTGCATTATGCTAGAACATTTTCTTTCAGTAACATTGAACTACGAATTATTTAATTTTATTTTGTAAATTAATATTCTATTTGGTATAAATAATGTAGTTTAATAAACGTGTTTGCTTAAACAAATGACTTTTAGCTATTTCTGATAAAGCTTTACATAATCTAAAAATATTATTTTTAGTAGTAATTTGGATGTAATGACTTCCAACAAAATATTTCTCAAATTCCTGATAAATAAAATTTTAGCTAGTTATCATTCAAATACTAAAAGCTTTATGAGGAAAATGATCTATAAGGAACTATTCAACTTATTTCAAAACGTTTCCACTACACCTAAGGTAAATTAATGCTCTGACATAGGGAACTTATTAATAAGGTCCATTTTATCTAATATTTTATCGGTAAGTTGCTATAATCCTTACATCTCAATTCAAAATCTCTTTTAGTAAAATGGCGTTATTCTGACGGTGCATTTATTAGCATGGTTGAAAAAGTATGTCACAAAAGTATATCTTAAAATTAGCACTAAATCCATCTATGTAAAAAAGTATAACCAGAGCAGCCTTTAAAATGATATCAAATATCGATCTTTTACTTACGGAATTTGAGTTGATGAAGTTTATCAGATTTTCTTTAAATATTTTAGCTTTTATTTAAAAAAAATATCTCTAAATTTTCTCCATTACCAATAGCACTTTTTTTCTGAAAACTTAATAATGAACTTACGTTTTTCAAAATAATAACTCAATAAATTAGTATTCATTTAGCTAAAAACTGGTTTTAAAATATTTCAAAGAGAAGGAGTAACGAGATTTTTTCATTAAATTTATCATATATTATAATTTCCTCAAAGGTAAAAATTAGTGTTTTTCTAGAGTTACATTGGATTCAGTATCAACGAAAAAATCAATGTGTTACACTCTCGTCTAGAATTAAAAAGAAGAGCACTTAATCACTTTTGAAATTATGAGCTTCAAAAGAAAACCATTTCATTCTAAAGAAAAGAACATTTTCTCAATTATGCCCTAATTATTCCATTATTTTATGTTTAAAATATTTTTCTCTATAATGAACACATATATTTATCATGTAAAATCACGATATTTTAATTATAGTGTAATCCCAGAAGAAAATATTTCATTAAATTATATTGGTTGAGTAAACAACTAAACCAAACTTAAATCGCTGTTTCTTAAAGAACTTAACTATATGATTATAATTTAATTTACCTCGTATCACATCAATCTATTATACTTTGTTTTATTTAAAAATTATCGTCCAAAGATGTTTTATGAAAAGTATAGCTAATATGTTCTATATCTAGTGAGCAATTAATTTTGTAAAATAATAAAATAAAAAGCTTTTTTCAAAAATATTGTATTATAAAATTTATAAAGTGAATAATTTTAGGGGAAACAATATTTTAATAGTCCTTATTCTCTTCATTTGTGCTATTATGTTAATATTTGAACAATGTTACTGAAGGTATTTAAAAATAAGAGCTAATAAAAATGATTTATTTTTAACTTTGTTTGATTATTAATGACATATTTTCTTTACGGGTGTTATACAATAGACCTTTTATATAAATCACTCATGTACATAATCATAGATTCGTAACAATAAATGATTTCATTTGAATATACATCATTATGGAAATTTGAAAGCAAGGCAACAAACTATTTTCATTTTAATATCTAGTGAAGGGAACAGGTTTTCTAAAGTAGGCTGAAACATATGTGTTTGAAAGAACTATAATTTAAAACTATATTGCCTGCATTTCATTTCGTTCAGCGGAATGAACTTAAATGAATATTTTATTTCGTCATATCTTTTCTTGAATATTTATATTTACTTATTTGTTTCATTAAAGCTACTTATCGTTAGAAGTGAATTTCATATTTATCATTATCAATATCTAAACTTGTTACTGTTATCAGATAATGTTCGAGTTTTATTGAACTATTCTCAATTTTATTAGTATCATTAAATGCTTTAATGGAATCATATCACTTTCTCCATTTTATACGTATTTTATTACTCTTACTCATATAACAAAATTTTATTTTTATCTTATATTCAACTATCGATATTTGTTTGCATTATCAGTTCTTCATCATGAACAAAAGATATTTAACTTAAAATATAATTTAAAACATTTAATTATATAATGTAAAGGAATTTTGATAAAAAGCATAGAAAATAGAAGGCTTGGGAAACAAAATATTACCTCTTAGTTATTTTCAATAACTATCACAGATGGTGTAATTAGCATTTGAATTGTAAAACATAGACTTAAAATTATAGTAAATAATATATTATTTCTCTTTTTGTAGTTTCATGAGTACCAATCTGTATTCTACTTCTAATGTAATACTGTTAATTTACATAAATGTTAATTTAAAATACGTTAATATGTTAATTTCAATATTTATATAAAATATGTAACTTAATTACTTTGAATTTAATTTTATATATTTAAAAATATACAAAACTCAGTTTAAATTTATGTAAAGTAATTAAACATGAAGAAATCTTATTTTCAAATTATATTGCTTACAGATTTTATTACACATATTTTAACAAATGTGCAATCATTAAATATAAAGTAAACATAAATTCATTTTAAAAATATTTCGATAAGTTTGCAACAATTGTATTATATAATTTATTTTATATCTTATATGCACGAAAAATTTTTATAAGGTCTTAAATAATATTTGTCTAATGACCTATTACTTTAAATATATTTGATGATAAAATATCGAATATAAATGAAAATAATTATTTTTTCACACTAAATCTATTTAAAAAATGAATTTGTTAGGCATACTTTTAAAAAGAAAATATTAGAGAACGGTATAGATGTACACAATTTTACATTTTCTTTCATTCACTTCCGTAAAATATTTCACAAAGAAATTTTCCATTAAATATGCTACATGAAACAAATATTATCTTAAAAAAATATATCATATTCTTTGAAATATCTGTGCATTTAGAACCATTTTCGTTTTCCGATTATGTTTAGAGCAATCCAGTAAATAACTACATACTTTAAAATCCCATCAATTGCAAGCATTTTTCTCCGTTTTGTCCAAAAAAGTATCTCATACTACAAAAAATGAAACTTTTCTATTCTGCTTTTGTATACATAATTTCTTTTGAAATTACACATAGTAAGCTTTTTATCTGCACTATCTGGTGTTGATATTGCATATTTTGACCTATTTTTGACAGAATGTATTCAAAAACCTCTTTCTATGCATCTAACTGAAGGATAAAACAATTCACATTCTCTCATTGTTCGATACACTACTGGGAAAATAGCTTTTATTTTGTCTTATAAATCACTAAAGTTTACACAGACTATGAAAACATTATTTCAAATTAAAATTTCTGTATAATTTATAATACTTATTGTCATTTTAACGATCTTACTTTCTTATAAAATAGAAAATTTAATATAAATAACTCAATTATATGAAATTTAATATATTTATATATATAAATAATTAATTTCATATAATTGAATATTAATATATTTATATATATAAACGTATTAAAATATTTAGACTCGAAAAAGTAGTAATTCTTATTGTTTACCTAGCTTTGTTGAAGCTTTATTTTGCATAACAAAATAAAGTTTCGTGTAAAGATCTGAATAATTTTGTAATGCTTGAAAATATTATTTATTTAGGAAGTTATTGAATACTAGAGTCGGATTTTTTTCATTCACTTTTAGTATATATTCAAATAGTATCGTATAAAAAAAAGCCACTTCTCTGAACGAAAACAATATTTTCTCAAAAATCAAAATGAAACAAATAGTATAATTATTTAGATTACATTATACTGTAAGAATATGCATTACATACTATATTTTTAACTCTTGAAGTAATATACAGATGACAATTTTAAAATAAGAGATTTTAAAAGGATCACAATTATTTTTCTTAAAGTAGGAATTACAGAAGCAATATTACATCACTTACAGAAATTATTGAGTGGTATAAGAAACTTTATAGAATCTTTTCAGTTCAGCACTTATTATGGCTTGAATTAATTAAGAACGCTGTAGTCAAAATTTTTAAATGATATTTAATTTGCATATTAAGATAACCAGAAACACCAGCATCTTGATAAAAGTTTCACACACACGCATACATACACACATTCTCCATTCTTTGTATCGATTTTCAATTTAACTCGGAATAAAAATCGGTTCTTAAACAAAATAAAAATTTTATTTACATGTCGCTAATCTAATTGTTAATAATAAGTGACAATTTATATCATTAAGTTGTTGACTTTAAATGCATTGAATCCATTAAAATAATAAAATTATTCTTAACTTATGATTAAGCATGCATATATTTAACAATATAATAAATAATTAACATAAATATAAGATTATTTTAATAATCATTAACATCATATATAATATATAATTAACCCTAATTAAATAATATAACATAACATGAGAATAGAAATTATATCACCAAGATAATATGACGTCAAAGAAATTAGTATATAATGACTGTAGGAATTTAAACTTATTTTCAATCTTCTGAATTACCGATAAATTATAGTTTACTGGGGTATCTTGAATTGAAGTTCCATAAAATGTGTACATTTCACTGTTTAAATGGATCAGGCTGAAATGCTTAACTCTACATCAAGTCGAAAACTCACGGTATAATATTTAAGCATTGTAATCATAAATTATTGAAGCTTACGACAAACCATGTGTATTGTAACACTCAAGCTGGAAGTTTTCAGACGAAAGTTCAATTAGGAACCAGAAATGATGTAAAGATAGAATCATCAGATGAAACGACATTTTTACAATGTTTATTTAAACAGGTCTTAATTGTGTAGTTTGCGTTCTGTGATATTAACATTATCATGTTTTCACCGCTTCGTTGTTGTTAACATCAGATTTCGGAATGTTCAACAACCAGGGCCTGACAGATTTAAATGAGCCGTCATAAGAATTTTGATTTGATTATGACCCAACCCGAGGTTATTGTATTATTTAATTTGACATTCTGATGTCTAAAATTGCATTTATTATGATTACACTGACTGAGGTCATTCGAATGTTCAAAAAATTTCTGCAAAATCTGTTACAGGTAATTTCTTTTAACTTTTCTAATTTTATTATACATTCTGCAACATAACCACACGTTATAGAAGTAATTTGTCAGTAAAAATGTTTTTTTTTTCAAATGTATTGGCTTATGAACAACTTCTTCCTGATAAGAAATTTTAAGTCTTTATATTTATGAAATGACGAGTAACATTCTTAATATATTTAAATAACAATTACGTTCCTTAAATTTTTACTTAATTGCTCTTATTCAAGGGTTTCTAAGGAATAAATAATAATAAATAGTATAAATAATTTGTATGCATAAATAAAGTTTCATCAGAATTAAAAAAAGAAAACATAACATTAAAAACAAATATATTCTAAGAAACAAATTCTTAGCACTTTAAAATAATTTTAATGATTACAAGAATTAAACAAATAAAAAGAGCAGTCAGTATTTTAAAAAAAGTATCAAAGCGAATGACATTCTTATTTCAAAACAAATCACGCATACAGTACTTTATTTTCGCGACTTTAATTGGCAATTATAGTCAAATTTTACTCCAGATTCAATTTTTCTATTGTTTTAAAAAAAGCTTTTTAATTGATTTTATTTGAATTTAAGTATTTCATTTTCATTTCAGTTTCTTCGCATTAAATCTTTCTCTCTTTATCCTTTTTAGTGCTACAAAATAACATTTTATTTGTTCCGTCTGTTAAAAAATAATTTGTATTAATTTTTGAAGCATGTAGGTTTTTGCTGAACTATGGCACCACAAGTTTCTTATTTAATAGTGATTCAGAGAAGAAGACATCGTTTGTAGAAAACAAATTGTACTTTATACAAATTTATTTTTAAAGGATACTTATAAATATGTTTTGTTTCAGGAAAAAACTATTTCTTAGAATGAAATATTTCTTTCACTTAAATAAAACAACTGTAATATAAGTACTTATAATAAAAATCTTAATATTTAAAATAATTTATTCTACTAATAGTATTCGAAAATTGCGAATTAATAAAGCTCTGAAGACATTAAGAAACTATATTGAATTCACTACATAAACTTTGATATTTTATTTTTTTGTGTATTACATATATCTGAATATTATTCAAAACACTATTTTAAATGGGAAAATATTAAGTTATATCTGCTAATTTTTCTTTACGAGAACAGATTTTATGGTAAATATAAATGTATAAAAGAAAAGGTAATGCTAAATAACCCTTAAAGAAACTATAAAAATTTTGTCAATATTTTTAAAATGATAGGTTTCTCCATTTTTTTTTTCTAAAATTATTTTTATTTTTTCCAAAGAATATAGTACATCCACAATAAAAACAATTAAAGTTCTGTGATTTGACAATGTAAATATGTTTCCACATTTATCCCTTACAAAATCTTTTTTTAAATATTTTTCCATCTCGGTATAGAGGTCTGTGCGCCCGTCAATGGAGATGCCGCCTTACACCAACACTCCCCCATCGATAAATATGACACTTCCGTGGACGAACGCTGGACGAATGGGTCTCGTCAGAAAAAGAACATAGCTCCAGTCATTTCTCTACCAGTTCACATGCTCTGTTGCCCCCTCCCTGTGGTCGCGATGATGCCTTGATATTTGCTTAACACATTCCATCGGTTGGTGAGCATACAGACATACACCATGCAGCCGGTTTCGAACAGTCGGAGTTGAAACCGTGGTGTCAGTAGCCGAGTAAAGGTGCTGTTGGAAAAGAGTAGCGTTCATATTTTGGTGTCTCCGAGCCGTTAACACTAAATAATGATCTTCCTTGGGCACGATCTTCCTGTATCAAGTATACGACCTTGCTCTGGTCTTCAGCCTGCACTTCCAGTCTCCGAGAAACGGTTCTGCCAGAAAGATACTTGCTTTAAAGCACTGTAAATAGCCCCATTTCTGGTGCATAATGAGAAGAGTAAGCCCCGATGGAAGCATGACTAGAAAAAGATCACAATTGCCATCATCTCGAGCACATTCTTCATCCTAAAACAGGAATCCATCTGTAAAGACATGTAACCATGAATCTCTAGTTAGATCTACAAAAAACCCTGAGCCGTAGTAAATATCAATATCAGTAATTGTAAAATATACACATTTTATGTCAATCCTTATTGGATTTTAAAGTTTTCATTTGCATTAACATAGTTGTTTCTTCAAAACATATTGTTTGACAGACGTTTCAGCTTTTCAAAGGGAAGGATTGCATCTTTTTCAATAATGCTTTAAAGTGTGGTTTTTGAGTTAGAATAAAGTGATCTTTACAGTACATGTCATAAATTAAAGCGTTTGGTTCTGGATAGTTTAGTTTCTGAATGGTATGAGGAATAGCAGATATCAAAACTTCATTACAATAGCTAAATATGGGTTGAAGAAAGAGCTTGAAGCTAGTATTCAGATAATCACGGCTGCAACCCAATTTGCAACCGGTTAGTTTCTTAAAAACAGGGAGTCTTTTAAAGAAACTTTTATCACAAATATAGTCTACATGCCTGTTCCAACTCAACTTAGACTTAAGAAAACAACACAAATATTTTGTGGTTTCAATTTTTTAAAGAACTACACCCTGAACTATGAGATTGGGTGAAAAAGGACGTCTGTTTAAAGTAAAAATACCTGGCAAGTGGTTTTAGCTAGATTGATAGACATGATCTTATTAGAACACCAGATGCTAAGTGTCTCAAGGGCTCTATTCAGTGTGGTATTTAGTATAATTTGGGTGTTTCTTCCTTCTCTAGATCATATTGCCATGATATGAGCCGTCTTTATTCCGGAGCCTCTCTCCGAGATGTCTATCAGATCATTAACACAGACATTAAATATTATAGGTCTCAGGATTGAGCTTTCAGGAAGTCCTGACTGCATTTGTTTATAGTTAGGGAAGGCTATTAAATACTGCACAAAACCGTTGCAATAGGAAATCTCTAAGTCAACGTAACATATTTCCATAGATATAGAAACACAAATATTAAAAAACACCAAAAACAAACTAACTTAAATTGCCAGACCAACCAGCTTCTTAAGAGCAGAATTGACTGATAAAATACCAAAAAAGAGCAAATACTACTAACTACAAAAAATTTCTTTTCATAATTTGTAAATAAATAGAAAAAGTAAGTAAGAATAATATTAAAGTCCATAAAAACTTTTTAAACAATCAATTCAACATAAAATACATTTTCATGTATTTCCAAAAATAAAAGGATCCTTGTTTATTTTGTAAAAAACTGATATCATGGTGCATTTCTTGCTAATATTTTCTATTTTGTCTAATATTTTCTATTCTCCCATTTTAACTTGTTTCATCAGGCCCTTATTTTCTTGGTTGTTGACAAGAGTGATATGTGGATACTGTTTAAAATATAAAATGGAACATTGTAATTTAAAATGAGTGATTTTACATTGAAATTGGTTTCTTATAATTTGCAAGGAACAACCAAGCAGAAGAGTCCAAGAAAAACCCCGAGGTAAGCGAAAATTCAAAAAACTAAAAAAGTCATTTTGCATTAATTTTCAGTATAAACGAAACTATGAACTTTTTACAGTTAAAAATATTTAAATTCCAATTTAATTATGAACTTAAAAGACCAATTCCAAAATGCCATGAAACAGAATCAAAGATTACATTAATTCTTTTTTCTATATGGCATACATAAATAAAGAAACATTTCGGTACGATGAATGGAAACATGATGGGAAAAAATCACTGACTGATGTTTCAATTTAAATATGAACATATAAATTCTACAGCTTAACACATAAACGAAAACACATTACCAAATAATTTAATTAATCACACTTTAAACAATATTTTTTCATTATAAAAATAGCTATGGGCTATTAAATACTGAAATTGGAATATTTTTAATGTACATTCCAAGTATTTTCCTCGAATGATATAATAAGAAAGGCGAAAACATTTTCTGCAGATGCAAAAAATACTTTTCAAAATCGAAAGGAAAAACAGTGTGCATCATTATTTCTTAAACAAAATTTCATTAAAATGAATAAAGAAGGAGGAATAACATATGATGTAAATATTTTTCTCTGCTCCCAGTGACTACACATAGAAAACAATTCTAAAAAGAGGAAAAGAGCTCCCTCTTCTATCTGGAAGTAAGGAGTTACAGAGTAAAACGTTAAATTACTCAAATTGATTGGATAGCGGCATTAGTTACTTTACACAGTGTATTCAAATTAGCGTTAATTGTGTCTGAAATTAATTACAAACGCTGTAACGGATTATTTTAATTTACGTTCAAAGGGAATTCCGACCAGTGTTGTTTAGGTCATTGGTCGGAAACACATTTCGGAGAGAGAAAGAGATAGATAAAGATAGAGAGAGACAATCAAGGCTATTGGATTTACAATTATAAATTCTATTATTTGAATTAAGGTCAAATTATCTCAAATTCCAATATTTATGACTGAACAATTCCATTTTATTTACAAATCATACCAACAACCAACGATATGAAATAATTTTATATCTAGCTTCGATTTTATATCAGTCAATCAATTATTTTGAAAATGTTAATTACATTTTACAGTCTTCATTATTAGTATATAAAATGTAATCACATATTTCTATAAAATTTCAAATGTGAAAACCCAATTAAAGGATAATATTGAAATGTAATTTCAGAATTACGAATAAAATATCATTTATTGCAAATTGATAAAATATTTATAGAAAAGGAAACTCAAATTGGATTATGCAAAATCATATATAATCAATGCGTATTAAAAATAAATTTAATATTGATCAAGGAAATGTATACTTTTGGAGAAAAATCATTCAATTATTTCCGAAAAAAGTGTTTCCTTTTATTGTGCTTTCAGGCTGAAAATTTTATAAACTGGGCTCTTAAAAATGTTTATGAGTCATTAATTGAATACCTTATCTGAAAACTGATAATAAGGAAAAAGTTAATATTTATACTACGATGAAAAACTTAAAATGTCTCTAGTAAAGAGACTAGGATCAGAAATGATGTTAACAGAAGAGTAAAGCACGCAAGAAAAGCGAAATAAATAACAAGAAAGTTGCGTTAATATTTTAAATCTTTCTTCTAAGATTGAAAAAGTTTTCAGGAAAAGGAAATTTTGTTTTGTGCCAATTTTATATTCTGCAGTTTAGCAAATATTTGCTAAACGCGATGTAAACATGTTTTGAGTCTCTAAGGAATGCAGCTTACATATGCTGAATAAAAAAAACTAATTCAAAAAGATAAATAAAATTGTTGGTCGAGCTGTCATTTAAATATATTGATTTTTCAATACGATTTTTCCTGGAAGGAGTTTTATCCAACAACAACACTATCATCAACATAACAATTATTTGATGCTTCATGGAAATCAAGGAGATATTTTATAGTGTATAAATATTGCATTGAATTATTTCGTCTTCCTTCTGAGTTCAATGACTTTTGTCCTCTTTCTGAAAACAGCAATTTCACACACAAAACTTCTCATATCTCGTATTTACTGGCAAAAAAATGTAATTAAGTCTTTTTTTACATTTATTCTCATCTGAAATAAAGTTTTTTTGGGTTTAAAAATTGTCTTGCAGAGACTAAATCCTGTAATAGTACGAAGATAACTGACCTGAAGCAATGAATGCACTTAAAAGTACATTACGTACAAATTTAAAATCAGGTGGTAAATTATGAAATTTATTTATAAAAGTCGGTCTTATCTTTGTGCTTTTCTCACTAATCAATTTTGGTCTTTCCTATTTGAGTAAATCATTTGTATTGATGAGTAGGTTTCACACCTTTATGATATTTTTTGTTGTTGCTTCTGATGACCCTTGGCAACGCCAATCCCGCCCGTCAGAACTCAGAAAGAGAGCGTCTTCCGTTTTTGAATAGAGCACCCTCATACAAATGTGGAAGTACTACTTTAGGCTCATAGATGGCAGTACCATCTAAATCTTCCAATTTAGAGATTGAAACCAGTGAAGAATTATAGCCTGGCTCCAACCACCCCCACAGGTATTAATTTGCAATGGGAACGTGAAGGACATTGTGACCAGACATATTTTACGTGATAAAAAGTATAATATAATTTATATTTGCCATGATAAAAAAATATAATTAAAAAGTTCGATTCCCAGGCTCATTTAATTTGATATAGTTTTAGTCAAAATCATTGCGTAAAAGGACATGAAATTTTTGACAAAAAATATTTGATATTTCAGCTCTGCTGTAAATATTAATAATAAGTCAAGTTGTCAATATATGTGTTTTGTATTGACAATCAAATTCAATTGTGTAATTATCTGTGAAAAACTGATGCTACGTCCTTTATTAAGGAATAAACAAAATTACTTTAAGAGCAAACCAATAATGAGCATATATTGAATGTATATATTTTCTTAACATTAAAACTAATAAGAAATACTTGTACTTATCAATATCGTTTTCAAAATATAGAGCAAAATTGATATTTTTATTTTCCTTGAAAAGCATTCAAATAATATTAAATAAAGATTAATATTTTCACAGATATTTATACATGTCTTTAATTCAGAATAAAATAAAATTTTGATGTTATATAAATCAAGTTGTACTTTAAGTAATAAACGTGTATAATATTCAAAAATATTATATATAAAAATTGATCCAGATAAATTCTTTTTTGATATGCTTTTTAAATAGATAATTAATTGATTTACAAAACAAATTTAATAAAACATTTTTCATTGCTAAACACAATTTTGCAATTTTATATTGAAACAAAATAAAACATTTTTTTTTCTGAACATTTAAAATAGATTATTTTGCAAATGGGTAATGAACTTTACTTTTGTAAATTAAAAGAGCCCTCGTCATCTTCTTCACCATCGTCGTTTTCTTATTTAATATGTTTTTAATTAACTTTACATAAATGTTTTCTTCAAATGATAATTAGCATTGGTTTAACTAAGTTATGAACTAGAAAATAAAAAGAATCTAAATTTCTGAAAAATCGTACATCTTTGTGGGAAAAAATATCAGATGTGCTTATGGTTATTTAAAATCATGGGAGATAAATAAATGTTTCTTAAGATAGCACAAATCCACATTACCCATTAGACTGTCTGTTATAGGGAAACAAAATTTGTTTTGGTCTTGTGAAACTAACTTATGACTAGTTTTGAAATAAAATCTAACTTTTGACTAGTTAGATTTTTATGTTTAGTATTTAGTAAATCTTAATATTAAAATTTTAAATGTAAAATCTATTTTTACTTAAAATTAAAATTATTGATTCTAATATTTTTTATTCTGAATCACAAATTATCAACGAATGATTTTTGGTAAAAAATAACTTTAAATTAATCATACAGACAATTTATGTAATTATTAATATATCCATTTAAATTACTGTATCATTTAAATTTATTTTTAATCGGAAATATTTTGTGACAATTAAGAAGTTAATTTCGTTCAAAAACATATCACAAATTTTTAAGTTCATTCCCGCTAGCCTATTTAACATTAATTATCTCTCCATTTCCATATTGCAGAAATCTCGAAGTGAATCTGCAAGACATAGTTGACTTTATTTTTCTACAGCCTCTCCAAAATTCGAATCTTTGTTTCGATTTATCGAAATCTATAAATCATCTTAAAATTTGGTGTATTAAAAATGTTTTGAAATCCATTTTTAGAAAACATTTTATTCACCTTAGAGATTATTTTTGTCTGAATTAGATTTTGAAAAGTGTGTTAATTTCTATTAGTTATCAAAGAATTTTGTGTTAAAAAATATTCAATATCAGAACAATAAATATGTCTGTATTTAGATTTACTGTTGCGCCTATTTCATGTAAAATCCCTTTGATAATTATTTTTATTTTAATTTATGTGTTTGCAGCATATTTGAATTGCCACAGATTTTGAATTATTATAACTCATCAACTAACCGTCTTTGTGTAACATCTTTCGAAAGAGAAAGCTATACTGCTTTATGACATATTTGTTTTTCAGATTCACAGATTCACGTACGTCATGTTAGTTTCTGTTTCATAAATATTTTACTACCAAAAAATATGCCAATTATATTTCAATTCATAAATGCTTAGACCTTAACTTAAAAACATTTTACAAATATACTTATTAAAAATACATTAATATATTTGTGTTATTGCATTTAGAAAATAAAACAATAGAAAAATGCATTGTAGGAATTCTGATATTATGGAAAAAACTTTTAAAATAGTTAAAAGATTATTTCTTCAAGAAATAGAATCATATATTTTAGATAATATTTTTATGTGTTTACTATTTTGTTAATTTACAATTTTTAAAAGAAATTATTTTTTTGTCTGTACATTACATTTATTTTCAATAAATATTGAATGAATAAGTATTCAATAAATATTGAATAAGAAAAAGTATGTTGCGATATGTTCAGATTTATCATGATATTAAATAAAAACAATAGATTGTTCTAATGACCCTAAACATTCTGGTTTTCTGAAGATATTTTTCTGAAGACGAAAACTTATGAGAGATTTCTTTGCAAGATGTAAGCTTACATATTTATATTGATGAAGGGTCAATCACCTAGGGCCGACCATTACAAAAAAAAATATTTAAGAAATTAAATTTTTAAAATTACGAGTACATCCGCTTTTGTATATTATTGTGTCTACGCTCTCATCTTAATTTTGCTTTCTAATATGAAGATTTGTCGTACTATAATAATATGTAATTACTCGTTTAATAAATATTTCTTTTATTTCATTTCTGAAAATTTTATTTAAAGTGATATATTCTCCTAATTTCGTATAATTATGAATTTCATCACGAAAGCCATTTTAATAAAAAATTATATTGTCATTAAGTTTAATATTAAATTATATTGTCATTAAGTTAATAATTAATATTTACAATATACTGAAGGTAATAATCTCAATGATTTTTGTTTGTCTTAACTCTATGCCAGTGTGTTAAATTGCAGAAACCACATTCCTACTCCTTGAGTTGGCTGTCCCTACATTGATATTTCAAAAGTTGCCTTCAAGTAAATGTTTCCTCAATTTTGGGAAAAGAAAATGTCAAAATTGCCAAATCAGGAGTCTTCTTTTGGTTACGAGTCTTAAAGTACAGATGCTCAATAACATTTGCATAACAATGTTAATTGTTAGTAGTCTAAAGCAGTTTTTTAATCACATTTTATACCGAGTTTATTCATATTATAAAAGAATATGAATAGTTGTCTGCTGCCCTATATGGTTTTATACATTTTCTTTATCCAAATAAACACAGCAAATCATTTTCACCGAATGCGTCTTTGTTCAATGCATATTTAAGTTAGATTAAAATTGTTTAAATATGTTTTATATATGGACACATTTTTTGCAAACAAGTTACAAATCGCGATCCACACCTCCAATCAAGACCATTTTGCTAAATGTTTTTTTTTTTACTCATTGAATGTGATAAATATAAATGTGCGTACTTTATTTTATTCAAGATAAGTATTTAAAAACTATTTTAAATAATATGATATAGTTCCCTTTTTTACGATTATTTTTGTGCTTTTTAATATTTAACAATGCTTTTATTTCATGAAATTTGCCATTTTATCAGATATAAAATCGGATATTTAACTTATTTCCATTTATAATAAAAAATTTCTATTTCTGTGTGATTTAAAATTAGTATATAATCTTACCAGATGTTATATAAACATTAGAATAATCTTATAAAGCACATCCTATAACTAATTATATTTAGCAGTAAATAGATGATAATTTTATAGCCATTTCCAAGAGAATAATTATCATTTTTTTTACTAGCAAAATCCTCTCAGTTCACTTTTTATTATGTATTTATTCTTCTAATTGAATATGTAGGGAAACAGAAAACATTTCTTAGGAAGAAACAACTTTGTTTCTTTTTATTATTTTAAGAAAAGTGTTTTTTATCGTTCATAACTCATACTTAGAAGAATTTCCTTGTAAATATTTATACCTGAAGTTTTTAGTCAGGATAACTGATGAATCATCATTTCACTTCATCTAGAAAAATAAAGAAAGTGCTGAAAAGATAAAAAAAAATTATGAATGAATAGTTTGTTTTCTTAAATAAATATGAATGAATGTTTATGAAATATTTATATTTTTATCATCCGAAATATGAATAGCTTATATTCAAATTTAATAGATATAAATTCTTATTTTTATTATAAGAAACAAATTTTCAGAAAAAATATAATTTTTTTCTGTAACAAAATTAAAACAATGACTTTTTTATTAATAAAATGCGTTACTATATTATTTATTAATACTAATAATAAAGTTAATTTTATATTCCATAAGAAAATCTTGAAAACAGAAAATGTTGAATAATTTTATTAAGCTTCTAGTCTCCATTCATATTCTTGACAGTTTATTTAAAAGATTACGTAATACTATAAGAAAAAGCAATGACATTCTAGTTTTAAACATCGTATTGGACAATCTAACGCTGTGAGAGATTTTAATATCCTTAGCAAATTGCCTTCCGGTTTAACTTTTCATAGTTGAGGAAGCATATTTACATGTTTCAAGTGATGAAACTCAGAAAACCCCCATAAACCCATCCTGGCAGACGTGCCTGCGGAAACAATAAGCGGGACACCTATCTTCCATTGTTTGAAAGTGACTAGGTTCCGATCCGGAACTTTGTGCTGTGTATAGAGCTTTGTCCTATCAACAGATCATGGTGATACTTATGTTATATTTAAAAAAGTTGATATTGAATAATTTATAAAGTTACCTCACAGTCATATCATTTGTTTTGATTGCTCATAAAAATAATATCAAATTACTTTAATAAAATTAATATTAGTAATTTACAAAGTATTCAAATAAAAATATGTTAAAGGAAAAAATTGTGTAATTTAATCTGAAAAATTCATAAATTTAATGAAATATATAAAAAGATTCACATTTTTCTATTATTGTAATATAACTATTTTGAAATGAAATGAGTATTTTCCATTAATTCATATTAAATTATTTTAAAATAAAAATGAGCATGTTTTTCAAGATTTAAGATAATAAAACTTAATCAATAAATAAGTTAGAGCACTACTTAATCAGAAAGAATATTGAAAATATAGTTTCATTGTATGTCTATGAAAGTAAGGACTAATATTTTCATTTCAAATTATATTGAATAGTATAATGAATAAAATAAATATTTTTAAACAGTTAAAAATAAGTTTTTAAAAAAGGAATTAATTATTTTCAAACTGAATAGATGCCATTTCTAAGGCTTACATTATCCTGTGTAGAAAAGATGTCTTTTTTGCAACCAGAAGGTCTTGAGTTCTATACCGACACAGCCTAAGATCCATGGTCATTGCTAATAGCTGTGGCAGTACGTGAAATTGATTATGGTCATAATGTCCCTCAACTGAAACAGGCCAAATCTATGATCTGCTGGATCCTAGTTTTAAAATCACGAGCTTCCGCACATTTCAATGCCACATAGGCACAACGATATAGTACAATATTGTGCTATAATGTTGTCTAAATAATATATTGATGTATA
Organism: Latrodectus geometricus; assembly: GCA_026290005.1. Taxonomy (NCBI): domain Eukaryota; kingdom Metazoa; phylum Arthropoda; class Arachnida; order Araneae; family Theridiidae; genus Latrodectus; species Latrodectus geometricus. Next base: position 746 of record JAPDSC010015540.1, on the reverse strand, counting down.
ATGTTGAATAATGATGTATTGTAATAATACATAGTAAGTCTGCTTGTAGCGTCAAAATGATGAAAAATACCTAGAGACAGGGTACTATAGAAAAAAAACTAATATTTTTACACAAGAAAGAAAAATTATTTATTGTTTAAATGTTTTTTAGTAAGGGTTTGAAAGTTAAACAATATTTTATTTAATATTCCTTTTAGAAAATATAGTTTCAGAACACATATATTTTTTAATAAAATCAAATTATTTATTGATTTATATACATACATACACGCACTTTAATCTAAGTAATATATAACTAAAAAAACATTATTCCAATTTTTAAATAAGTACTTAATATATATAAAAAATCAGAAATAATGTTTCTGAAACGTTTAAAGAAATAATAATTATTTGATTAGTTAATACTTTAAAATAAATATTATTCTTTTAATATCGATACTGATTTTTTTCAATGAATCTTAAGTAATTAACATTTTTTTACAATAATATAGCTGGAAATTATTCACTCAATTAGAAATTCTTGCAAGAAATAATAAGAGTACAATTTGTCTATATGAGACGCAGTTTGGGTAATTAATCATTTTGTTTTTACACCTACCTAAATAGCTCTTGTTCTTTTTATAAAAGCTGTTAACCTATGATATTTTGATTAAAAAAAATATACTGAGAACAAAATCCTAATTTGTTCTTGGTTTATTTTGTGTTTCTTTTTTAAAATTAAGAAATATTAAGTAATGGATTTTTTT
>JAPDSC010015531.1:15175-27087 GCA_026290005.1 Latrodectus geometricus | reverse complement strand
GAATACCGTTATAATTTACAGTAATTACATGTATAATATATATAAATTATATATATATATATATATATATATGGGGAGTTTTTCAGTCTACGTATTTTACTAGAAACTTTTTTCAATTACTTTATTACATTTTCTATTTTTATTTATAGTTTATTAAGAGCATGGAATAAAGTTTGTTCTGATATTTTTTGCCATATTGTTCTGATTATGTTTGCCAATTTTAATTCAAACGAAATTATGTTTCCGGTTATAACTTTAACTGTTTATTTAGATTATTATATATTTTTAAAATGTATATAAAGCCTTTAACTTATATAAATAGAACTAATTAAAATTTCAATGGTAAACTTTATTTTCTTATTAACTCCGATTAAAATAGAAAACAAATGCAATAACTGTGAATATTATTTTATTTAAGAAAAAGAAGTTCTTTTTGAAATAAATCAATTATTTATATATAAAGCAAATTTTTTTTTATACAAACGTGAAATTTAATCTGATTGCATTTTGAATGAAATGAAGTACAAACGTGAAATTTAATCTGATTGCATGCTTATGATACTTAAAATTTATATAAAGAAATATTTCCACAAAATAGAAATTTTTAAAAGATAGCACGTGCTCATATTTAGGCTAAACATTTTATATTACGATTCATATAATCTGAGATATATTCATTAGTGATTACAACATTAAAGTGTTATTTCTTTTTCTACAAGAAATATAATGTGAATTGAATATTATTACGAGCAGAAGTAATAATAAACATATATAGGTTTTTCATATAAATTTAAATTTTTGAATTTTATATGTTTATATTTTTTTAATTTATTTTCTTAAATTAAGTTTCATTAATTGACATAAATTTAAGTTTAACAAGAATTATAATGAGAATTGAAAATTATTACAAGCATCAGTAGTAATAAACATATGTAGATTTTTCTTTTATATTTTAATTTTTGAATTTTACATGTTTATATATTTTTAATATTCTAAAATTAATTTTAATTAATTGATATAAATTTAAGTTTAATTAACATAAATTTAAGTTTTAGACTTTTGATAATCTGTATAAAAAAAGTGTTACATGATGTTTAAACTGAACAAAGATCTATATAACATATCCAAAATTCAATAACCGAATTATTTGCAGATGTAGAATTAATCATTTAAGTTTTCTTACTCTGTTTGAAGTTTTTAATAATCATGATCAAACGCTAAATATCAAAATTTTACTTTAATATGCTTACAATTATTAATTTTCTTCCTGAATTTTAAATTTGAATAAATGAACACATTTAAAACAATAGCTGGATTAAACAGAAAATGGTGGTATAATTAAAAAAAAATAAAATTATAGCTAGAAATGATTTACAATGAACAAAATAAATTATTTTGAGCCAGAAATCTCAAATTATCAAGAACGTAAATCCATTCAATACGAAAGTCCTTTTCTCTAGTCAAAACAAGTGTTTTCAATGAAACACCGGGTGCAAATATCCGTTCTCGAAAACTAACGTGCTCTTCATAAAAGCGAAAATCCCTATTCGTTTTGACAACACTTCCAGGAAAGAGAAACGCCATTTGCGAAATTTCCGTCTAACGAGAACTCTTACCCGAGGTTTGTAAAGACTTAAAATTCGTTCTCTCGTCCTTCTATTTTGTATGTCAATAGTTCATCCACGGAGCAAAGCAGGCCTATTGAAAACTCTCAGAAATGCTCTTTGCAAAAGAGTACGAGCATAAAGTTGGGTAAGGACTAATAATCGAGACCATTGTATGCACAGTTTGGCAACTAAGTTTCTTGTTGACTTAATGATCACTCGAACAAATTACGCGGATACAAACTGAAACCAGTTGCTGATTCTCGGTTAAATTTGAATTCGTTAGTCTTTGTTTGAACATGTATTGTTTATATCATAACTAGCAGATGAGAAGGATAAATAAAGATAATTAGGCTTCATGGTAGGAAAATTTGTTTTATCAATGTTGAAATCATTGATTTTCTTCGGTTATTTTTTCCTGAATCAATACCTTGTTTTTTCAATTTAAAAGGTAAATTTTAATGATATTATATAAATTAAAAATGCACCAATAATAATAAGTTTGTTTTACATAATTATTTTCTAGTATAAAATATGTTTTTTGTGAATACCTTAAAAATTAAGAATTACTTAATTTTGATTGAATCCTTAAGTGTTATCCTTAAATGTTAAAAAGTTTATTGAGAAACAATCTTTAATTTTTAAGTGTCACTTAAATCTTAAGGATTGTTTCTCAATAATGTTTATTAATAAATGTTTATTAAAAATGTTTTAAAAACCTTTATTAAAAATGTTTTCCTTAAACTCTGTTGGAGAAATTTACTTATCCCTTTCTATAATATTTGTTATGATAGAAAGTAAGTATGTAAATGTAAAATTTCGTTTTTCCTCATTCACAGATGATCTTTACAAAATTATGCGTTGGTTGTGTGTTCAAAAAAAAAAAAAAAAAAAAAAAAAAAAAAAAAAAAAAAAAAAAAAAACATTTGATTTATCATGAAAACACGAAACATTCAATAAATAAGTATAATTTTGGTATTTAATAATAAGAATAAGTTTGGTGCTGTAACATATGTATGATGAATTTAACAGAAGATAAGTAAGATAAGAAGAAGATGATGAATTTAACAGAAGATTTAAGAATAATTTACATTTGCATATGATTTTTTTTTCCATTTTTTACATTTACCTTTATTCGAAATGTAAAAATCAAAAATTAAAGGGTTATACAGTTTAAAAATAATTTCATATTAAAGAACATACTCTCAATAAGTCATGTCGAAATAAAGTTAGTTGATTTTTTAAATAATTTATAGTTTGAAAACCGAATTTAATTATATAATTTAATGATTATATTAATAAACTACAACTAATATAAATTGTTTTACTAAATTCTCATGGAAAATATAGTTATTACAAATAAGAAAGAGTATGAGCACTTTTTTTATATTTTAATGACATAAATAGATAGTGCGTTTGCTAGTGGTAGCGTTTCGAGCTCCTAATTCCAAGGTTCGATCCTTTAGATAGGGAAGATCAACTGATTCAGCCTTTCATTCCTTCAGTGGGTCGATAAAACTGAATACCAACCCTGGTTGGGATTTAAACATTGAGGGATTCACGTTAGGCTGACTACCTAAACTGGAAATTTATGCTTCGCACACAAGGGACATTGGTACTGAAAACAGATATGGGTACTGTAAGCCTTGGCGCTCATATGGGCTAGCATAGTTTTGGCATCACTTAGTTTAATTTAAATTGTAATGCTATAAATATATCTTATGAATTATAAATATCACCAATATTATAAGCCATTGTTTTCAATATATTTATTTATTATTTCGCGATTAATAACTTTTGTTAGATTTCCAATGTGAGAATAACATTACCGAAACATTTTCCCTTGAATTTTATGTATGTAGCACATTTTTTAAGTTTAATTACACTGAATATCATCATGAAATTAGAATTCAAATATCCTTTACTATTTTACCCTAATACGTGACATTTTAATTAAACTGAATCTTTATAACAATAAATATGTTTTAATAATTTATAGAATAATATTTCCATATGAGATTTGTCTGAGAGATTTGAATGTGTGCTCCTTTAAACAAGTCGAATCTTTACATCTGTAAAGTTATTAATAAACATATTCACAAATGATTTCAACTGCACACTAATGGCAGCCAGAATGACATTCGTGCAGCAACTAATCATAGTTGTAATCAGCTCTCGTCTAGTATATAAATCGAAAAAGGGAACATCTTTTTTAAAATGACCTTATGTATCTAATAATCTGGCGTTAATCATACTTCCGGGATGGCTTACAAAATTAACTACACACCCAGTCATTGCTAAACGCCCTCTTCCTCATAGGGACACTATCCTCCTGAGGAACCTTGTACTGAACTGTACAGACAATAAGTCATAATTAGCGACTTTTAAGGCGCTAAAATAAAAGAAACAACACGGGTGATAATAACAGCAGGCAACGGAGCATGAAGTTGCACATTAAGCTCCTGGATGCACCATTTTTCAAGTAGGTGGAAAGGAGGAGAAGTGGTTAAAAGCTCCACTTTTAGTGATAAATCACACAGAAAGAGGATGATGCCGTTGTTTTCGCCCAAAACGGAGAAAAATTATTATTGTTGCAGAAGCAAATTTTTGTGCACAACTCTGACCAGCGGTAAGCGATGCAGTTTTGGTGGATGCATCAATCATATTTTAATAACGACAGTTGCAGATAATGTTCAACAAGAATCTGAAAGAAAAACTCAATTTATTGATTAATGATGGGGTGGAAATTAAACTCTTTTTTTGTACTTGGTAAACAGTTGCGTTATTATTTAAAGCAAGTATCACTTTTAAGATAAAAGTTCTGATTGATGTCTAATTTAAATTCAAGAATATTATTTTCACTTATCAAGAATGCATTTCATTTACCAGGCCTATATATATATATATATATTTTTGTCGTCTCAAGATTTTATTAGTACAATTTTAGTTGGAACTCAATTTTTATTAATAATTACAATTATTATGTTTATTAAAAATTGCATACTATTCACAGTGGTTTTTGAAAGCTTGAATGTTATATGACAGTATAGCAAAAATATATTAAAATTGATTTATTTAAGGAAGAAAATAAAATTTAGAAATATGTTTTAACCTAAACTAAATCTATTCCGATAAATAAATACCATTATTATGCAGCGTTTTATAGCTTTTTCAAGCAATTGTCATTCCCATGAGAAACGACATGTATCTCTTATAAAAAAAGATATATTTATGTTCAATAACCAGTTTTTTACAAAAAAGAAACGGTTCTTTGAAACGTTATTGTGATTATTCAAAACATCTATCAAATTGAAGTTTTTCTTACTATTTTTATATAGTAAAGTTATTCAAATTTAATTTTAAATTTCGAGTTTCAAGAATTTTATTAGGTAAATAAAAAATTACTTTTTATACCACACTAAGTTTGATGAAAAGCTTAAAGAAAATGTATACAATATTAAACATTTTTAAAGAAATTTTCTGAATTAAGTTTACAATATGTTTTTTAACTATTTTTATTCGAACATTTAAATTTACACAAATGTTGACACATGATTCAGAATAAAATATCATTACATTGTTCTGTATTTATATTAAAAGTACTCTTCTAATATTAAATTAAAAAAAATAAATTATAATATAATTATTGAAAATTATTCTAAGATTAAAGAATTCCTATGCAATGAATTAAATATTAGATATAGTAAAAACAGTTGAGTTTGTTTAATTAATAATAATATATGCTTTTATAGTTTAATGAAGATGATCTGATTTTTGATAAATGTGTCTGGTCTCTGTTATTTAACAAAAATTTTTGTTAAATAACAGAGACCACACACATTTATCAAAAATCATGATTATATAATGAATTTATCATGATTATATCATGATTACACAATGATGCAGATTATATAATGAATCTGTATATCATTATATAATCTGCATCATTATATATTATCTCAATATACAACTTATCTGAAATAAAAGAAATTAGTTCATTATTGATGAAGATATAAGTATACCTTTTATTTATATAAAATAAAGTTTTCTATATACCAATATGCATATATAATATCTTATTATCTTAATTTATCTAAAATAACGTAATTTCATTTTCACATGAAGTTTTAAGTAATCTTAGATATTTCTCGATGGTACAAATATCCCCAAATGTAGATTTATTAAATACAATTAATTTTTTATTACATTTATTGCATCTACATTTGGGAATCTATTAGAAGATAAATAATTTAAAATCTTATTAATCAGTGTTACTGAAGGCATTATTATTTTTTAATCTTTTAACAGCCTAGTAGTTTAAATTGTAATAATGAATAAGAAAAATTATAATCAACGAAAACAACTTAATTATTTACCAGCAAAAGGATTTTTTAAGGATCATTAAAATAAAACAATTCTCTGTTTGTAAATTTTTATTATATCTGTGTTAATAATCAACCAGGTCACTACCACGCACTAGTGTGGGCGTTCTATCTTTCTAAGTGGGTGGTTGAAAGGAAGCCAAAATATAGCGTAATCATCAAACTCAGAGAAAATTTGACATCAAATACTTAGAATATAATTATTAATGTGTGCCTTAACTTTCTATAACTCAGCATTATAAGTTTTATAATGTAGCCTAGTACTGCATGTGAAAATAGAGATTATACATAAAATGATTAACTATTTCTATATTGATAATTTTACAAACCAATTAAAACTCTCAAACAATTAGTAACCGAAGCACAAAAAAGTGAATAAAAATCATCTGTCAGCAATCTGTACAAGTATATTTATTAAGTAATACAATGATGTATTCCTATAAGTACTTTCATAATGCATTTTTAATGGCGAAATTCATTTTTCAAAAAGAGAACTTGTGTCCTCTAAAATCATGCAATAACCATTAATCAGTTCCAGGTTTATTGAGTAATGGAAGTCCTTATTTCAAATGATGTGATAAAAGTTCGTAAAATTTCCTAACAAAAGAAAAAAAAGGTTGAAATAAAAATTCGAATAGTTTATGTGACAAATGGTAACGTTACCAAAGAAGTTTAAAATGAATTACGTGGGTATAAAAAAAAAAAGTTAGGAATGTGCTTCGAATGAAGATGCGGTTTTCCGTCATTTATTATCTAGTATTCATAAAACATACTCCTAACTTTTTTCTATTTTCTGAAATGTGAGACGATAATTAGTATATCTAGTAATTTAGGAAAAACTAGATAATTTGAAAATCTTAAGTATGCAATTTGCGATTTTATTATCAAATGATTTTGTGAGCAGGGAAAACTATTATCAGGTATGTTATGCAAGTTTATGGTTTTCTTTCGTGAAAGGAGTATTTCCTTTTAAAATTTAACTTTTCACTTGAATTCGTTAAGAAACCATTACTTATTTTTGATCAAATGCTTATTAATTTTTAATATTTTTATTTATTAAAACATATATATTGAAGTCATGAATTGGATTTAAGGAAATATCATTATTAGAAAAAGCTAGATAATTTATCTCCCAAGTAAGAAATTCACAAGTTAAAATAATTGTATGATCCAGAGGAATTAGATACTATAAAAATATTATGCAAGTTATAATTTTTTTTAAATATACCATGTTATTTAAATACATTAAGCCTTAAAATAATTATTTCTTTTTGTAAAAGTCAAAGAAGTAGGATTAAAAGATTTTTTTTTTTCATTTTACATTTAACAAGTGCATTGAAGGTGATTATAATTATTTTTAAATTTCTTATTTAAAATGAAATTTAGTCACTGTTAGAAAAATATTTTTCATAAATTAAAATTAAAGTTTAAATTGAAATACTATTATTAATATATATAACTCAACTTTTATAAAACAAAAATTATATAAGAGTTCACATTTTTATTGCATCATATTTTTTAAATTTGCAACTTTAATGTCTGCTCTAGCTTTTTACTATCGAGATTTTTCTATTAACTAGATTTTTTTATTTTCCCTAGAATATTTATTTTATATAGAATTTCATACACTAATTGAATGTTGTAATTAATTGATACACTAAAAAATATTTACATAATGTAAAATAAAAATCAAATAAAAAAGTTGCATTCTTTAAATTAGAATAATTTTTTCCTCTTGTATTAGAATTTTCTTTATTACTGTAAAAAGAAAAATTGAGACATTTTCTCCAAAAGCATTCTTGTAAATCATGTGAAAATTGAAATATTAATCATTTTACAGAAAAAGTTCATATTTAGTTAAGTTTACTAAAGTTTTTTAAGCCATTACGTAAAATTTCTTAAGCACATTATACAAGAAAATTTGAAGCAAAAGTTTTTATTTTAAGTTTAGTTTCATTCTGGAGATTATTTTGCAATTTAAATTTTATTAACATCTTAAAGTTTTTTATAACATTGTTGATTGTAAATAAATTTATTGTTGTGTTTAATTAGCATACTATGGTTTGATTTTAATTATTATGTTAAATGGAATATGAAGAATATCATCATTTAAAAAATATTAATTTGATATTATATATGTTTAATCTACATAATTTTTTAATTCTCAGTATTTAAACCAAAGTTTATTATTTCAAAATTACTTAAGTCGGAAATAATTTAGACAAAAGTATAGTTTAATCACATTTGGTAGTTCCCATGTTAAAAAGCTATGGAGTAAGAACTTCTCCAAGACAATGATGCAAGTGAGAATGTGTAATTTAAATACACGTTTGAAAATCTGATTTAAAATATTGTGGGCATTAAAATTCATGTCAAAATGAAAAATGGAATCGAGGAGCAATAAAATAAATACGTGATGGCTGGATACCGGGAAGGAATGAATCAAGTATCCATTACAGAAAAAGAAATGGGCGTTCTGCGTTTGAAAAATTTTGCGAAACCCTCCTCCCTTGGGAACTTTCCTAAGAGACAAATGATGCGCAGCGATGTCCCTAGATGGCGCTGAGCGGAAATGACAAGTTCTTCACGTCACGCGTCACGAGACTAATGACGTCGTTTATCTCGGGACGTTTCAACACGCAGTAATGGTATATTTTCTTACTTTGCTTATAAGTTTGTGTTCAGTTTCCCCAGAAATGAATCGTAAAGAGAAATCTTGAGAGAAAAAAAAAGTAATCTAAAGAGATAACTTTAGACTGGAGAACACTCCACAGAAGAAACGATATAACTTGGTGAAGAAATTGAAGCATGAATGGTAATTTTATTATTTTTTATCCACCACCTCAGCTTCCATAAGGACGTTAGAATTTGCTGCAAATTTTTCTTTTAATGAGTTCCAATAAGTTACAGATGAAGCAGAATCTCTTTGAACTTGTATAATGATTAAGGTAAAATAAATTTTTCGTAAGAATCCTTATATGATGCATTTTTATTTTTACCCAAATTCTCTCAGATTGCAATTAAACAGTCTCTAACACACTTTAACATTTAGTGATATATCTATGACAAAAAACCTTTTTTAATTTTTTTTTAAATGATGGGACAGAGAAGTTATTTAATAACCATTGTATTTAATGATAATGACAATGACATCTTGTTTTGATTGGTTGGTTGAGTTTTGTGGTGCAAGGTCCATAAAGGACAAGCTGCGCAAAGATCTTATTTTGAATCTACATACTGAGCTTAACAAGAATAATATATTGTAAACTTATAAAAGTAACTAATTTGCTTCGTAAGTAATTGAATTAAATTAAGTAGTAGGTGTTTTACGGTTCTAAGTAAGCACATTGGAATAATTTTTGATACCATAAAAATAACCTATAATAATATATAAGCAAAATTGTAAAAACATTCGAGCAGTTTAATATGTGCAAATTTCCTAGAATACGGAAAATAAATGCAAACCATTCTACATAGAAAAGCAAATTTAGTTAATAGAATAATCAAATAAATTTAAACGTTCTTAATCCTTATAGATTTTCTTTTTAAGACAGTTAATGCAAAGACAAAAAAAATACAAATGTTTACAAAAAAATTCAAAACTTTTTTATAAAAATATATTTGTAATAAGATAATATTAATAAGTATACTTTAATATTCATGTGCAATTTAATTCCAGATTTTTTACTGTAAGAATAACCACAAACTTTATAATCAATATATTTCTAAATTAGGAACGTCTTATGTTACCTGAATAAATTAGCAAGATTTATAAAAATTTTATAAATTTTTATGCATTAAACAAAATATTTAACCTACACGTAAAATTTAAAATACAATATTGATAATGTTTTTCTAAACATATTAATTAATACAGTTTTAAAGTAATTATAAAATCATAATAAAATAATAAAACTCAGAAATATATCCATCCACTAATTATGTATAATTTACGAAGGTAAAACTGTTAATGAGAAATAAATGGAAGAGAGAGATAAAAAACATCTTGAAATTCGATCTCGTCAAAATGTTAAAAAAAAAACTTGAACACGATTTAATGGTAAATTTAACATATTTTCAACGTTGTATTATTTATACTTACATTTAGAAATAGCTGTTTCCGCACAATGCAAATTATGGCATAATCAATGGCCTCGGTGTATTTACATCCTTGTTCAATTCCTATCATTTTAGAATATATTTATTGGTTTTCTTTTTCTTTGGTGCCTAATGATATCAAATATCATTCTCATTTGCCTGAGATATTTAAATGAGGTATAATCTGATGACGAGTTGAGAAGGGGTGGAGCTTATTTTTAAGAACGAGAATAATAACGATTATTTATATTTTTGGAGGAATTGCCATTTAAAATATAATTTAGAATAATGAGGATATAAATTGTCTCCTTTAAAATTCATTGGAAGGCTGAATAAGGATTTTTACTTTTTTTTTCCCTTTGAATTCGTCCATTCGGTTTTGCATATTTTCTTAAATTTATCCTACTTTAGGACCATTTTTTATTTATATCTGCACAATTTAAGAAACCCTAATGTACGCAGGTATATTAGCATATATTAAATTAAACACGTGATTATTTGAATATATTTTTAACATAAATTTTATCTAATATATAAGTTAAAATTTATCAATCGCCTAACTATTAAGATATATGAACTCAAATTTGATCTGCTCGCAATTTCTATTGTTTGTTATATGCGTCAAATTTTTAAAAATAATTTAAAAAAAAAAAAAAAAAAAAACTGCTTATTTTTTATAGATTTAAGTAGCTTAATTCATTTAAAGAAGAGCTTTATGTATTTCTATATGGAATGTGAAATGAATGGCTTCTTATTTATAAGCTTTACATTAGAAAACTTCAAAGTAAAAACTTGAATTGCTAAATAAAAAATATTGTTAACACTTTGATATGGGTGCAAGATGGATTGTGTTTACATATAAACATGTCTTTCAATTTTATATATATAGATATTAACTACTATTTAATTAATTTTTCTACATTCAATTTTGTTGAGAGCAACTTTCAGATTAAATTGATAAAATTGTGTTTATTCAAATCATTAAAGATGTCATAATGACTAAAATTCAATTTGTTTTTGCCGTGATCAATACATGTTACGATTTAAACAGAAGTGGTTCAAGTGAAATCTCATTTCAAATAACTAACTAAGGTAAAATATATGATGAATGCTGTAAATTAAAAAAGATGACCATTGTGGAATCTAGCAAGGACATCATCCATTTTTTTTAAATATTTTAACAAATTCTCAATGAATGGGGGCAAGAACTATTATTGAAAAATTATTTATATCCTTCAATTTGATTAGATAATGCATTCATGTTAGTAATACTATTGAGATAGTATGAATGTAATTATTATGGCTTTCACTTTTTCAATGTCATATATTTAAATAATACCTCAGTTATTGAATTTTAATGAATAAAAATATTTGGATATACGTTAATAGGCTTTTAACAAAGAATATGATATTAAATAATGGATGAAATGTTGTAATAGATTATTATCTCGTCATATATGATATATTTTAGGATTTAACTCATTTAACAACATAAGAATATGACATTAAACAAATTATTAAATGTTGTAATAGATTGTTATTCCTTTACAAACGATATAGGCAAAGACTCAACAATATAGCTAGTTGAGAGTCTTGGATTTTTTATGGCAGCTTAACTGAAGCTGCTCCTTTCATCAATGTGTATTAACATTATTAGAATATTTTATTTTATTAAATTAATTTTTGAACTTTTAGTAAAACTTAATAGCAGATCCAGAATTATAATTTTATCCAATAATATTTTACAGCAAAATTTTCAACTGGTGATTTAACAGTGACAATAGTTTTTTTTTTTTTTTTTTTTTTTTTTTTTTTTTTTTTTTTTTTT
>JAPDSC010015531.1:0-15075 GCA_026290005.1 Latrodectus geometricus | reverse complement strand
TTTTTTTTTTTTTTTTTTTTTTTTTTTTTTTTTTTTTTTTTTTTAATGTTGAGCAAGAATGTTAGCTTGACATTTTGAATTTCCCTCATTCGTTATGTATATTTTCAAACAATTTTACCACTTCTTTTTTTAAACAATTCATTTATTCATTTCAAACATGCCTTCTGTAATAGTAAATACATGTCTTCAACATGAAGCTATTTGTTTTCAAATTTCACTTTAATTTTAAACCAATCTTCAAGCATTCAAATTTTATAAGAAAATTAATTGATGATCAGCCATCAAATATATCATATGACGACTTTCTAAATTTAATAAACGGTATCATTGATTAATAGTTACAAGAATCCCTAACAAGTCCCAAATTTAGCATCTTATTATGCAATGTTTGCAAATTGCAAAAAACATATGATTAAAAAGGTAAAAAGTTTTAATTTTTTTAAGTAAAACTTTTTACCTTTTTAATCATATAGTTTGTAAGATAGTAGTTTGTTCGTAATTTTAACCAAAGGAAGCTTTGTGTAATCCAAAATAAATTTTAAAAGAAATATTATAAATTTTTGCAATAAATTATATTACAAAAATTAGCAATAAATTGCTTTGGAATTGTCAACAGTATCATTTATTATAGTTCAATATATAATTGATTATATTAAAAACAAAGACAATGATATGTAATCAAACTCAAATATTTGTAAACAAAAGATAATGATATTTGAATTTGTTTTCTTTATTTATAATTACATCATCACTCATTTATTTTTATATTTTCATCAAAAATATATATAATTGCCTTTTAATATATTTTAAGAATCAAGTAAATCTCAATAACACTGTCTGAAATTAGATTATTGAAAAATATTTTGTACTTAATTAACATGATTCTTTTAAATATTGCACTTTATTAGTTTCATTTAGTATTAATAGATAATAATAGATAAAATAAATAATCCAAAACATTTGATAAAAAGTTATATAATTGTTTAATGTATTTATTTCAAAAACGTCACTAAACAATCTATTTTAAGATAAGCTAAACAAAGTATTCATGCAACGGAATCAAATTAGGAAGGGGAATATAGTTTCACTTAATACGAATGTAGAGGTTGTCTAAAATATATCTCAATTGAGATATGAAACGAATTCAAATGTAGTTCACAGCTGCTCATTGACTTTTAATTTGCTTGATGTCACACGAAGTGTCTAATGATTGTGACACTCACTTTAATTCATTTGAAATCTTTCCACAACCATAAAGCTTTGCGTGTCACTGCAATCCAATCATTTCAGTCAGTAGAATTTTGAACTCTGCATAGTTTTAATTGAGTTTAACACATGTCACACGCCCTTTCAAATACTCTGACAGCCTACTGTGTGTTCTTTGCTAATAAAATAAAAGAACGATGTAAAGTAATTGAAATAGATATTATCCTTTTCAGTTTTGATCATTTCCACTGTCTGAATAAGAACGTAATTTTTATTTGAAATATTTGAAAATAAAAAGGATTGATTTCTTAGGTATTCATTCATAAACTATGCATTTATTTTGTTTCATAGACTGTTTATTGTAATTTTTAGGTCTGATCCTAATGTACTGAAATAAGACCGAAATGACATCAAATATTTTTGGACTGAAATCGTGTTTCTTTAGTAGATTTGTCATGCTTATATCGCTTCCGCATAAATTTTTTATTTACTTAAAACAATGTCATATACTGAAGTTTTGTAGCTCTGCCAAAAATTAAATAAGTGTTGCAAGCTACATCTGTGACACTTTGCCAAGAAATAAGGAGCAAAATAAATTTCCAAAAAAATATACGTTACATTTAAACCTTAAAAATTACATGGCATTTTATGTAGAGTACCAAGCAAAATTACCAATAATTTTACATCATATAAACATTTAAAATTTATTTATACTAAAAATAAAGAGTGTTTTAAAATTTTGAAATTATATGCCTCGAAACAATATTTCTCATTCTGTCATTAGAGTTTGAAAGCTAATTGTTATTATTTTAATTCACATTTTAAAATTGTTTTTTGATGTAGAAATGTCTTCCATTTCTATATATTTAAATTGATTTTCTACTGAAAAAATGTCAGTAAACATGTTTTGAAAACTTGTGTCTTCCGCTTACATGCATTTACGTATTTGAAAAAGAAGTCATTATCAAACAATGCGTAATTTATTTTACAAATGATAAATTTTACGATTAAAATTTAGTTTTGTTTACTATTACACACACTTTCCACTAATGGATGTAAAATTAAAAATGAGCTGTTTTACTTATATCATTTAAAGTATTTTATCAAATAACAAATATTTTAAATTTTAATCTAATATTGTTTTTCGTAATTTAACCAAGAATTTATGACAGAAGCAAACTGTAATTTTCATACTTTTAAAAAATTTTTGGGTTAATAATTGTGTCGTTAATAGACTCAGAATAAATTCTTTAGTATAGTCTTACACGAAAGAAATATTTTTAATATATCTCAGTACATTAGATTATACAAATGATAGCTATATTAAACTTAAAAAATAGATAATTAATCATAACTAAACTTAAAAAATAGTATCACTTTTAAAATTATTTCTGATACCTATATTTCAAATATTTTTAATAATGAAGACATGTATAATAAAAAATGTTTTGTCATATATTAACAATTTAATGTGCTCTTTATTTTCATCAAAAATAACAGTTTTGATTGTTATTCTACCTTAAATTTTGATGAAAAAACTTTTTTATATTACGATAAAATCATGTTATTTTGATTTAAATTATAATGTATGAAATTGTTTTTAAAATATCAAAATAAAATATAGTTTATATATAATACATTATAAAGTCTATAGTAAGCATTAAATTTCTAAATGAATAATTTTCTTTTGTATATATTATGAAACATTGCAATTAGTTTTTTATTGACAGATACTTTTTCTTTCGCCATGGGCTGCATTTTGAAAATATCAATTTGGGTTAATTATCTGCAGAAAAGTTTTGTAATTTGTATTACTATTAAGAGTATTTTGTGTGTTTTTCTTTTACTATTCTTAACTATAATGAATCCTAGTACATCAAAGGGTTTTCTGCACCTTGATCGATTAAAATTCTTCACCCAGCTGGCGGTGAAGATAAAAAGATTGTGCCCTGTGTTCATTAGTCTCTTTAGAAGAACCCAGATGACACCTTGAGAGGACCAATAAAGGCCACGTGACTTAAAAGGTTTCTGCCTAGGACGGCTGTCACACGCTTTTCTGAAAGTTGATTAAAACGAACATAATTAATACGGTTCCTTGGACCCCCCATCACTATTTCAAAGGTATACTGGGTGAAACGTACAGTAATTGGTTTTTGCCCAGCGTCAGGGGATATACATTGTAACTGACATGGACATATTTGCATATCGATCTAGAAAATTTCACGATATTTGCATTTGCTTAGCTTGAAAGATTTTATTTTACTAGATTTTAAATCCTGGCTAATGAAAGAGGTTAATTGGGCTGTCTCAAACGCAAATAAAGCTTTTTATTTTTACTAAGTGAAGACTTTTTTTCCAGCCTTAAGCTAAATTTGAGATGTAGATGAAATGTTGAAAAATGTACTCATCTGATATATAATTTAATATGTTAAAAATATTATTAATTTAATTTCTTGAATAGCTGGAGAAATTTGTTAAGAGTTACAAATGCACATTTAAACTAAAAGATAATAATTAAAATTGCTGATGCATTTTAAGAAGTATTAACTGATTTTTAAATTATGTTTTAGGTATATAACTAATTTGAATTTTGTACAACAATCATAACATCTCACGAAAACAAAATAAAAAGGTACTAAACATTAATTGTTTATACTTATTCATAAATTAACGTTTACAAATAATACTTTAAATTCTTGAGTACCAGCTGTGCTAAATTAATACTTCATTTACTTGATGTAGAATATAAAGGGGATTTTAAAGGAAATTAATGCAATATTTTACAATAAGTTTAACAAAAGTTCCACGCACATAAATATTTGAGGTTTAAAGTGAATTTTTTTACACAAAATACATTTTGTCAAAACCACAGAAATAGCGTTTTAAAATATATATAATTGGAACAGTTATAAACAAATTTAACAAGAAACCTTATTCAGTGTAACAATAAAAGCAACTAGCAACATCGTTGTATTTATATATATAATGTGTATATCAGCATAAGTACATTATATCGACATAATAAATTAGGATAATTGTAATGTATCTATAAAAATTTTCTCAGTTTGGTTCAAAATAACCTAAGTAAGCAAAAAAGCAATCTACATTATATATATATATATATATACATACATATTTTTGAGTTGAACATATAGAATGTGATTATGTCTTTTAACAAAGGAAAATTTATTAAGGTATTTTTGTCACAAATAATTTTTTATTTAATATTCAAAAATATACTGATCAAAAGTAGCCATAAGTAAATGAAATTTTAAACAGTAGTTTTGCATATAGCTTTACCATAACTTGCATCTTAAAATTATAAACTAGGATTAAAATGATATTAAATGTCCTTACACTAAAAGAAAAATTAATAATTCTCATAAAAACAGCAAAAATTCAAATTTACTTTTATTTTACATTAGTTCAACTATCACCAATTGTTTAAAAAGCTTGAAAGTTATTTTTTACACATTAAGGTAAAGGATATTTAATATTTCAAGAATAGTGTGAATCATGATAGACATTATTGACTTATAAATCTTTATTTCCTAATAATGTATGCGAAAATTATTTTGAAAATTATTTTATTATTGAGTCATTGTATTGAAATGTATTTTAAAATTTATGATAATATAAACTTGAAAGTAACTATTATACGAAATTTTGATAGTTTACGAAATTTTGATTGTTAGTCTTCTTATAAGAAGCTTCTGCATTCCATAATAATATGAAACAATATGTGGGAATTTGAACGAATTTGTAGCAATGAGAAATATTATATTTTTAAGCTCTTAATACATTAATCTAAATTTTAATCAATTATAAGCATTATTTATACCTTATTAAAATCTATAAAATTATTGAGGTTTATTAAATATTGTATGAAAACGATTTCTTAAAGTATATCGAATATTTAATTATTCTGCTCATACCATTAAAAGTATTATTATTGAATATGTAAAAATAAATAGTTTTGTTTTAAATGTATCTTCAACTTAGGTTTTTCAGCAAATATTTAATACTTCAGAATATGAAAAAAAAACAAAAAACAAAAACAAATTAAATAAATACGAGTTAGTATTGGGTTGTCCGGAAAGTTTTTGCCGATTTTCAGTAGGTAGCTTGAGAGACCTGACTGAATATATCACATTTATTGAAAACAAATGGCATGTATACATATTCTGAAAGAGATACCTTCAGCCATATTTGGGATAAGGTTTGTTTACGATTCGTTAATTTGTATCAGTTTTGTGTGCCTTAGAATATAGTGGCAAATAAAGTGCATTATAGGTATTTAATGCTTTTCGAAAGGACAGAAATGTCGATCAAGTGGCAAATAAGTATGTACTGTTTATGCCAAAGATACTGGATGAAAGATTTCCCTTAATGGGGAAAATTTTTCAATCTTTGGTTGAGATCAAAACATATTAGGACAAATTTTTTGCATTGAAATCTGAGAGGTTCTGGAAGGATAGAATTCTCAAGCAACACGAGAGAGGGAGAAAGGTTGTGGAGCAGAATGGTACCTATATAATTTAATAAATGTATATTAATATTTAAATGAGCTGCGTTTTAATTGTCCTAAAATATCAGCGCGAACTTTCCGGATAACCCAATTTATTAATAATATAATGAAAACTACATTTCGTTGCATTGGATTTTTAAGCCAATTAGTTTAATAAATTTTAAAATCTCTCGTGAAGGAGAGTTAAAATTACAAAATTAATTGCAAATAATTGATGAATAAATAAACCAATGAACAATAAATTAAATTTATTCGAAATTAATTTGCTTATTGTCCCATTTACTAAAATACCATAAAACTAATTGAATTTATATCCAAATACTAAACCAAACTCTAAAATAAATTCTGTTGGCCAATATATTCAATACAAAAGAAAACTTGACCCTTCACGAAAAGAAATCGCCTTCATTCCCGACTCTAAATCCAGTTCCTATTCGGGGTTAAGACGACATAATCTTCCTGAAGAATTAAGTCCGGGATCTTTTCTGAAGTAATCTCGAAGAAGGCAGCACAAGCTAAAGCTCTAGACTGACGTAACTCATTTCGTGGAGTTAGGGTCATACCCCTTTCTTCTCCCCTCACAGGGCCTTATGTCCGATCATTTGTTTTATTCAGGATTTTTACCTTCGATCTAGAGTGTTACATTGAGTTATTATAGTCTCTCTTTGTCTGTCTTATACCTGAACTTTATAGACAAATGAGATTTTGTTGTAAAACACATACAATGAGCAATTAAACATTGCAAATAAATGCATACTAAAACTAATTGCTTATTATTATTTCTTTTCAAAATTAAATTCCATAGGAACAAACATTATTAAAATGAGATAATAAATTATGTCTAAGATGTTCTGTTTTCAGAAAAAAGCAAAGCATGTTACAAGTTTTTTTTTATTATTTTAGCTCCGGAAATATAGTGCTTGAAGTTGACTTTCATTGTAAAAACGAAAAGTTAAGAAGAAAGAAGCAAACACATTATGTAAAGTTTGCAATTAATGTAAATTTTCTTTAGATGAAATAATTAAAATTTATAAAGCATTCTTCTTGATGATATTCTAATATTATTTTAATATCGATGTAACCAATTTTGTATGTTGCTAATATATTTAAAAACCAATAAGAAATAAATATTAGCTTATAATGTTTTAAAATTCAAAACTACAGCTAAAATTTATTCTTTTTTATTTATCGTTCATAGAAGAATGAAAAGAAAAATATATTTCATAAATTACAGCAGAAATATAAGAAATATTTAATATATGTCGAAATTTCAATCCAAAATGTCACTTTATTAACTATACGAGAAAAGTTAAAAAAAATTCCAATCATGATGTACAATTAGAATACGTATAAGATAAATGTTAAATACTTTTTAGAGTATGTGTAAAAATGAGATTTATAAATAAAAAAGTGAGTTGTAATTTCAAAAAAAAATTTCATTTTTAGGTTTTCTATTAACCATTAATTTACAAAAAAATTAATCTTGTTTCTAAAGAAAACAAAATTTTAATAAAATTTGAATGAATCTTTACACATGATTATGATATAAATAACACAAAAAAATTGTTTAAATAAACATATTTTAAATTAATAAATCTATGAACAATTACATTATCTATGGGTTTAAATTTATAATTATATTAAAATAATTAGCTAGATATAAGAGCATGTGATGAAAAAGTAATGAATATAAAGATATAGTTACAACAGAGAAGCAATGATTTCAATGTACTAACAAAGTATTTACCTTCTTGTTTTGAGATTTGATACTACAGCATAAGCGAGAAATTTCATTGTTGTATTATATTTTGCTCATGGGTTGAAAACGAGCGAGAATATCTGTTTTGAAATATTCGCTTAAATACCCAAAATAAAATGGGAAAAGTTTTGAATTGTTTTTCAGCTTTTTCAAAATAAGAACCTCTATAATAGTTTCATAAATTTAAGAATTGTTGCCATTTAATATTCTCATAGAAGCAATATGTTTTAAAAGTTTTCTAAAGTTCAATTAAATTTTCAATTCATTTTTTTTCTGTATTCCACAGAATGCGTGCTTACCATCAATATATTAAATATGAAAGCATTTTTATTAATATAAGTTCAACTTATTTTGATAAATTTTTATCAAAACGGAATCAATAAAATATTTGTTTATTATATTCAGACTTAGCGAATTGACTTCTTAAATTTTGAAAAAAAAATGGATTTCTATGTAGATACCCATTTTGAAATTCGTATCTTGTAAAATAATTAAAAAGGAAGTACAAACTTGTTATTGATTTTATAAAATAGAATAAATCATTAAATATTATTATAAATAACATAAATAATTAATACAAAACTGTTTTTATGTTATTTTATATAATTTAAAATTAAAAAAAAATATATAACAATTGAGTAAAATAAAAATAATTTATCGTATGTTAATTAGAAATATAATCCATTTCGGCTTAGTAAAAAAGAAGTGTTTCTTTTATTTTTATATACTAGATATCGAGTATATAAAGTATTCTTCTTTATTTATCATTTACTAATAATTTGAAAATTATTTATTATCAGGTTATTATTTTACTAAACACAGTATAATATTTACATTTATACATGTTATTATAATTATCTTCTAAAATTAGTTTTAAAATGAAAACACAGTTCATAATTATTTCGGAATAAAAATGGAAGGTATTGCATAAATAAAGTTAAATATAAGACGTTTTTTTTAAAATATAAACTACAGTTTCAGAGTTTTAGTGATTGTTTTTTGTATTATATAAAATATAAAAGTATGTATAAAATTGTTTATTATGATTTAATTTAAAAGAAAACAATGTTTTATCACTTCAATTTCCTGATCATTAAAACTTGTACATTAAGCTAAAATTCAAATTTACAGTAATTACATAAATACAATACGCTGTCTTAAAGTGATGCTTCATTAAGTCAGGAATAAAGAAAATCATCTTACAATAATAATAGTTAAATTAAAATTAAACTAGGACATTTCTTATATATGAATACGAATAATTTGGAAGTTCTATGTGGAAATATGCAAGTGAATACGAAAATGATTGTGATTATTGTAATAAAAAATTGATTAATTCAATGATTATTTTCATTTGTTATAACATAATAAATAATTGTTGCTATTGTATAGAATATGAAATCTTATGGCGATAAAATAGTTCGTCCTTTTACTCCATAACAATGGGTACATTTTATAAGAAAATGATATATTTTTATATTTGTTCCTTCTTTCTTAACACTGATGATTATTCTTATTATTTTTTTCTACTCAAATAAAGATTGTAATATCTTTGTAGAATTAATATTAGTCTGATATCATTTTTAAACTGAAACTCACTAAGACCATTTCATAAAAATTCAAAATTATTGAAAGCAAAATATCTTGGTAAATAACGGGAATTTTAAATATAATTTAAATTACGAATCGATATATAATAGATGATATTAATTATAAAAATATAGTAGATAATTATTTTAAAATACTCACCAGATGTAGACCTCTTTTGGTAAAAAAAAAAAATGTTTACATAACCAGTTAATTGATTAAAAACATCACTTTACATAAAGAGATTTTGTGGTTAAAGTGTTTTATATTAATGCATCTTCAGTTTGAATATTGAATCATTTCAGAAAAGTAACAGAAAATAGTTACAACGATGTCTGCCACTATTCCAAATCTGATCGCTTCTCTTTACGAAACACACGTGCGGTCCCGTTAGAAGCAGAAGCAATGATCAAAAGTGTTCCTGATAACTTGCGCTGTGCTGCGCCGGAGACACTTGTGAGTCCCTCTCCCCGGGATTTTACCGGAGAAGAGTGGGTTCAGTGAAGGGATATGCCGTTTTGTCGCCAGAAACGTAGCCAAAAATTGGCGATAAGTATCGTTATCTGTCGATCGAATCTCAGAGTTAGTTTTGAAAGCCTGTATCACGGAAAAGTTACCATTAAAGATGGGAAAAGGCGTAGAAGCCCCATTCTAAGATTGTGCAAGTAGTAATGAATTTTTCCAGAAAATGTTGTATATGTCCATTTTAAACAGTTTGTTTATGCCTGAAGATTATTAACATTTGTTAACTATTTTGACATTTTAATTAAAATTAAAAATAACTATGATAGTTATACTTGATTTATTTTAAGATGAGTATTCTTTATTATATTTAATAATTGAGTATGGTAAAGATTTTCATTGTTCGATAATAAGTGAGAACCAAAAAAGGATATATAAATTCGCTCTATATATAGTTGTTAATATTATTTGCTATAGTACCATGCAAAATATTGCAAACTCTTTGATACATATTTTTTTTAGTTAATATAATTTATTTCTACAGAAGCGTATTAAATGAATCCATTTCTAAATTTAATATTTATCATTGAACATTGTGTAACACGAAGAAAAACTATATGGTAATATAGAAAAACATGTTTTGACATTAATTAAAAATTTATATTATGGTAAAGACAGATTTATTTCGATATTTTTTCCAATTATTTCCTTCTATTCTATACATTTTTATGAAAAAAAGATTAATTACTAGATTTTCATTATTATTTACAAAATTTAAGTAAAAAATTATCACTTTTTATCAACTATTGGATATTAGATTTAAATTTCTCATAGGTACAATAAATTGTTTAAAAATATAATTGCTTATATTTTTAAACAATTTATTGTTAATTTTACAAAATAAATATTTTTGCTATATAAATTTGTAAAATAATAAATAATCTGCTAGAAACTGACTCTTGAAGTTTTGTTGAATCTGCTTGAAAAATGATTACAATTGTAAAAATCAATAATACCTTCAATTGTTAAAAATAAATGTAGTTAATAGATAATATTTGTTCATACTCCCTAACATTAAATAGTTAAATTAATGAAATTTTTAATTAAACATAATTAAGCATTTAAATATTTAATGACCTCTTATTAATGAAGAAATTATTGTTTTTTCCAGATAAAATCTTTATAAGTGAACTGACAATTCAATGAAAAAAAACATATTTATCATAAATTAATAAAAATAAATAAATGTAAAATGTAAAAACTAAAATCGTTGTTAATGGAATTTAATTATTTGACATACATATTAATACAATAGACAATATTCTATTAAAATAAAAAAAAAAGAATATTTAATGCTCAGGTGAAATTCTGATTTGATTTATTGAAATTTTAATTTTGAAAATTAATTATTTTTTATCAATGAAAAGTAATTCAGCTTTTCTATTTGTCATTAATTTCAGATTACTAATGAAATAATTTCATGACATGAGTTTTGCATTATTTATTTTATGATACAATATTTACGTAAAATAATGACATTTTTAGTCTATTTTAAATTTAAAAAAATGACTTTAATATGGAAAAAAAATATTTTAAAAATGTTGATGGGATCATTAGAAATTTTTTTTTTTTTTTTTTTTTTTTTTTTTTATAAAATATTGAATGTTTAATTTTAATATGAGGCCTTATTTTTAAAATGCTACAAACGCGAAAACGGAAGAACGGTTTGCATGTTGGTTTCTCTACTACTAATCAATATAGACAGAAAAACAACATTTACAGAACAAGTTTTTTAAACTTGGGTCGATTTTAACCTTTTAAAAAATAGAATCGTTGTTAATCGGTAAGTTAATAAAAATCAGTTTATTTAACAATTGTATCATCATGTAACTCTTATCATTTTAAAGAAATTAAGTAAACACAGTTATATATCACAAGTGATGAAATAAATGATATTTACAAATAAATAAAAAGGTATTTTTACATTCTGAACACGTATAAACCCATTTCTGAAGCACAAGCTCTCTTAATTTATAAAACTTTGTTAAAGATTTAATTATATGATATATAATATAACTAATATATTATGGTCGCAGAAATTTGAAGGATAAACATTGTATTTACTATGTTTTTTATAGTTTTTCTATACTTCACTTTAGCAATAATAGTTTTCTAAATGTATAGAAGTCACAATCAAAAGTTATATAAAATATGATGTAACTAACAAAGTTGAACGTATCTTTATCTTATTGCTAATTTCCCTATGTAACTTTCACAGAAGACTTTTCATAAATATCAAGTACGTATATAAATATGAAGTACGTATTCTATTTATTCTATTTTCCATTTTTAATCGATGCCAAAAAGAAAATTTAACTATCAACAAAAAAAGCATACTTTAACCTTAGGTCTTATTGTTCTAAGTTCATGGATGAACTTTTTGCCCAACTTACTGAATAGAAGCATTGTCTGAAGATTTCTCAGGTTCTTCAGATGATAATTTTTCAGTTCAGAAGGGAATCTTGCGAAATGATTCTCACATTAAAATGATTAATAATTAATATGAAGAGTTTTAAATGCGAATTAATTTTTAACTTCCAAAAATATTTTAGATTCAATTTAAAAGAAAAGCTTTCTGATTAAAGATATTTCATATTATTTCTATAACTGTTATTTTACTGCATTTGAGTATTTTTTAAAAATCTTTCTAAAAAAGTCTTCAGACACTTATATGTAAAAGACAGAAGTTCCTAGTTAATTTTGATAAAGGTTCTCTTAATTCTTTATTTTTCTTGCTTGAGCATTTTCATGATATATATTGTGATTAGTAGGAAACATAATTTGCATCTGTTAATAAGTTAAAACTAATGCAATTTTGCAATAAATCTTTAAGCGTTTACGTTTTTACACATAATACCAAAAAAAATAAATATACCATAAAAGATAATACCATAAAAGATAAACTTCGTCAACTGTTGTTTTATAAATAAAAATGGCATAAAATATAGTGTTGAAGAAAATAAGTAAAAAAGCTAGCTATTTGTTTTTAAATATTGGAATTTATGAATGAAACATTACGAAAAAAATTACTGATAAATATCTATAAAATGTATTTTTAAACAAGATTTCTTAAAATTGAAATAATTTTTATGTCACATAAATTGTATTAAGCTTTTAAATTAAATATTTTAGCTTTTGGATTTTAAAAGCTTAAGCTTTCAAAATGTTTTCATACGACACCACTTTAAAAGAAAAACTGCTTGTTTAGTATTTTAATGATACATTTGTATATTTTCATACAATCTTAATTGCTTGAATCATATTTTTATAAGAATATATTTTAAATTGATTTCCTTGAAAAATAAGAAGAAACAAAAAGAGATTTAACAATAGAATGAGAAAGATTTAACATGGAATAGAAAATTAATTCAGCATTAAGCATTGATTATATCAAAAAGTATGAATCCTTAATTTCCTTTAATTTCTGTCTTTTTAAAAGCTAAAATGAACTATCTAGTTTTTCTAGATTTTGCTTTACGACAAGAAAATATTGTGGAAAGATTTTTTTCTTATGGCATGGTACTGGGTGACTGGACCCATCTCTCACAACAAGACCGAAAACTGCTTCTCATTTTAGCGTCACCCGGTGGGCACCTGTGAACTAATCAGGGTGGTACGATTTGCATTGGTAACGTCCCACCACCATAAACCCATTCATAGGGTGGGGCACATCCATCCATTATCTGAGAAGAAGATAGGACAAAGATACAGAGAGAGAGATTGAAAGAAAGGACACGTCCATGCCCAAACCGTGATTCGAAACCAGAACCAACGGCTCAAAAATCAGTAACGTTAACTATTCAGCCATTGCCCATCATATTGTGAAAAGTTATTCTTTGAAATTAATGCCTTTTACAATTATCTAGAGTTTGAATTCATATATATATGAAAAAAAAGTGTAAAATGTAGTGGAAGAGAAAATAAACTTTACATAAAGGCTTAGGACAAAAGGAACCTAAGAAAACGAGTATTACAAACCTTGAAACAGAAAAGTGTCATCAAGAGACATTCATAAAACATAGAAATCAATACATCCTTTTACCATTTTGTTGAACATTATGAACAACGCTAGTCAGCTAAATCTATAAATTATTTTTGTAACTTGGTCAAAACTATCAGTCCGAATATTCCTAAATAGATATTATCAGATTAGACACTATATAAATACACATTTAGAATGCATTATGTCGATCACATAATAAATAATTACAGAAAAATAAATATCTCAGATATAAGATACTGATAGAAGTGAAGTTGAGTGCCTAAAAAAAGATATTGAGTAATACCAAATCAGAGTTGAGTCAACACTAGACATGTTTGAATATGAAAAAAATAGGTAATGAAATAGCAGTATTATAAAGAACATAGTAATACCTATCTTATGCAGTGAAAAATGCTGTTAACAAAAAGAATGAAGAAAAATTCCTGATATTATTATTTCGTAAATGAAGTGAATTATAACATACAATAATGTTATTCTAAAACTATGAAAATGCAATTAAAAACAGTATTCAAATTACGTGTACAAAATAAAATTTGTCTTTTTAGTTATGATGTGCAAAATTTTCATATAAAAATTCGATGCTTCAATCATCTTACTTGAATGACATTTTGAATTACATTTTAATTTATGCTTGGCACTTAAACAATTCATAGGTTGGCCCTTTGTTCTGCACATACATTTGCTGCATCCTTGGCATTATTCATTAGATTGAATACATACAATTGACAAAATAATAATTAAGTGGTTAAGAATCTTCAATTCTAATCAAGGTCTTAGAGTATAAAATAAATTGTGTGGTTTCGAATTTACCTGTTTTTAATATTCTTTTAATAGTCACATTAAAATTTTTTTTCATGAATTTTATTGAGTTGTAAGCAATATATATAAGCCATTTAAGTATGCAATTTAAAAAATACTTTTGAAATATAATGTGTTTGATCTTGCAAAAGTACATAAACTATAAGTCATATTTAAAAAGTCATAAGAATTTAGTCATAAGACATCTAGGTTGGTGACTTTCCTTTCTATGCTCAAAATTTTCTAAATATGATTACACATAGCTATATTTTGCTAGTAAGTATAAAGAACTAAAATTATTTTGAATGTTCATCAGTACATTTCATACAGAGTTATTTTTAAATTTATGAATTGATTAATTTGAAGAATATTGGTACTAATTTCCATACCAATATTGGCATTTTTCCACATCTTTCATAATCCTATTTTGTACAAAAATGTTTTTATCATGTTAAAAATGTTCTAGGATTTCATTCATGCAAGATTTAAGCATTGAAATGAGAAATTATTGATTATAGAAATTTTATTAAAAAGTTGTAAAATAAAATATTAAGAATTCATTTCGAGCAAATAATAATAATGGAGTCACTTCATCAAATTATACGTCAAGATTTGGCTGTTATATATTAATTTTAACGAAGTAATATTTATAAAAATCCAAATGAATAATTT
>JAPDSC010015519.1:0-35967 GCA_026290005.1 Latrodectus geometricus | reverse complement strand
AAAAAAAAAAAAAAAAAAAGGAATTGACACACGCCAAATTTGGATATAAAAAATTTCCAACTCATTTGGAGATAAAAGTACGTCTTAAATCGAAAAACGTCTTTCATATGCGGCACAAAATTATGATTCTGTAATAAAAAATATTGTGATTAATTATATGTTTAACTCGATTTGCATTTCTGCAAATAATGCTTCAATATGTTTTGTTTAAAAAATCCAAGTTTACAAAAATAAGCAGTTATTTTATAAATAATAATTTTAGAGTTTGACCTTATCTTGTTACTACCTACTATGGACCACCGTCACTGACACCCACACAAAGAAAAATAAACAATATTTATCAGCGCATTTATTCAATAGAATGAATCACAGTAAAGTTGTCGCGGAATCGTTACGCAAAATAATGGGCAAACGAAAGCTCACGGGTTTTACGCCTATACAGAGAATCACACAAAATGCGCATGAATCACAAATGCGTCATTCACTGTTCTTTCACAAGATTTTTAGTTACAAAACCCGTGCCCATAAAAAATGTATCGATGCTTAAGGGCATGGGTATCACATCGCAGGATGATAGAATCTATTTGATTTGTAAGCAGTTCACAGCCTTCGAAAACTTTCGAAAATTTCAACAGTGTAAAAGTTGAAAAAACAATTGAATGTAGAGCTGTAGTGACAGTTGTTATCTATATTTAGCATACGAAATGATATTTGAGGATATAACAGCCCTTAATCACATTTACGCAGTGTTATTTTTCCACAGGTGTTTTTAGTTGTTTGGGAGTAGTAATGTGGTTTCCAATTTCGCACTAGACGCAAGAGTCTAAATGGCAGTAAAAATGATTCACGATTTACGTGAACAGTTAAAGAGGTAAAACAACTGCGTGATAACGAATAAATTTGCGCCATCGTTAAAAATAACTCGATGTTTGAATAATTTCAATTATAAAACTGAATTTAATATTTTGGAAAAATATTTATAGGATAAAATATTTTTAAAAAATTTATAATTGCAGAATAATTGTAAAGCACTACAGAAGATAATTATAAATTTCGCAGATATATCTTCAAGAAAGAGAAATATCGTTCTTTATATATATATATATATATATATATATATATATATATATGGTACATGGTGGCTTAGTTGCAGTTCTGCCAGTATATTATTTCCTTGTACCTAGTCAATTAAATAGGACTTTATCATTTAAATGGAAGCAACTGGGTGGAAGTTATCGAAATTTAGAAGCAGGTATCAGACAGAATATTCCCCGAATGCATGGCTTGTCGTTCCGAGAGGTATCATTTCACTTGGAGGACATTGCGATCACTACTTGTTTAAGGTGCCTCATATGCTTATACCATCCGATAATGAGAACGACACCCTAACCAACTAAATTCGGTGGTTGGGAAAGTCGTTGTTCTTGTGACTGGAAGATAATAGGTTCTATCGTTGAAAAAGCCAAGATCCATGGTGGTGAAAGGACCCATATATATTTAAAAAAAAGTTCCGTAAGGTTTAATGTCGCAAGAGTAGCATGTCTTGAAGGTGCATGCTCGAGTGTTTTCCATATGACTTGAAATTAAAATGTCCAAATTTACGATGTGATTAGGTATGTTAAACGGTTTTTAAGTGGAAGAAATAAGCGGCTGTAAATAAAAAAATAATATAAATGATGTGTAAAATATGATTATTTCCTAAAAGTAATTTTGTGATCTTAAATTATTATAATGTATGGAAAGTGAAAATCTTTAATGTAAATTCAATGTTGATAGAAACAGCACAATAATTTAATAGAAATCAAAATGTTCTCAAGGCCAAGCTGGCAGCTGAATGACCTTCGATTTAACAATTCGTGGGTTTGATTCACAACTTGGGCATGGAAGTTTGTAAAGGTTCTGAGAAAAACGTTTCTTAAATTTAAAAAAAAATTATAGATACTGGTAGTTCTTAGAAGTTATTGATGTAAGAGTTTACAAACTATTTGTATTTATGTTTTTCGTTTTTATAAATATTCGTAGTGGAATTATCATATCATACGGCGAGATATGCATTTTTTTCCTTTGGTTTCATCCCTCATAAGTTATTGGTATTTTAATATTCTGAGGCATGAGGAAAGTTTTCCAGGATATTCACAGCAGCAATGAAATTATAAATATTTCTGCTTATTCAAGGATGATCACGCCAAGTAAAAGTAGATCCATCTCAACAAATTTCAATATTCAATTCAAAACACATTTTTCAAATTAAAAAATCTCTCAATACGAGACAAAACATTCGCAATTAAATTAATTAAGATATCACTAGAAATAAAATGCACACATTGTTTAAAATTTTAACAGTATTATAGTACCTCAATACTTTTTTATTTATTATTCATAAGTAAAATATTATTCATTAGAAATTCCTATTTGTAGCCTTTCATTATTTATTCATTCTAGTAAATCTTTCATTTATAGTTTTCCATTACTCTTATTCAAAAAAAAAATTTTTTTTTCTTTTAATTTCATGAAGAATACATGTTTTACGAAAATTTTTAAATTAAGTAGTTAGAATAAAGAAAATTTATATAATAATAAGACTCGCGGGTTATAAAATAAAATTGAATACTTCACAATACAGATTTTTTGTAATTTTTTTAATATAGGCAACTTTTAGAAGCATTTGCTCTCATATAATATATATATATATATATATATATATATATATATATAAGCATTTTCATTTCTATATAAGAAACTTCAAGCCAAAATTATTTTAAACACCTTTTGTTAGCTTTTGACCTTTTGTTGTTTATATCAGAAATATAATTTCAATTTTGAATCCCAGTGAGATATTTTAATGTAACATTTATTTATTATATGTCATACTCAAAATAAATTGATGCACATTTCCTTTTGTAATACATTTTTTTTATTTAATTTTGGTTTCAGATATCTGCCATTAAATTGTTTTCATTTTCACCAAAATTCATTCAAATCTCTGTATGCTAAGGTGACATATTTTTTCATAAAGTCAATAATAAGGATATCACATTTTAATTTACGAGAGTCTTAACTGGCTATGTAAGTTAATAAACAATATGTGTGATACAATATATTGCTGTAATATTCATTTATATTTCTAATACCATGATATAATTTTTCTCATTAATTTATAGAACATAACTAACATACAAATTCATATGGTGAATTTATTTTATTCATTGTAATTGAATTCAACCCTTTTTTATTTTTTTATCTGTATGGCCAGCCGCAAACTATCGGCGATTTCGCCGGAAACACCTAGCAGAGCGAAATTACCGTGAATTCACCGCCGAAGGAATGGGAGGTAACTATGACGTAGATGTTTGACGTCATCGTTCTGTTCAACCAATGAAACTTTTATTTACATTATATTGAAATCTTGTTTTGAATGAGATCGACATCTGAATTTACTCATTAAATTGTAATGCATTCCTAACTGTTTAAAAA
Source organism: Latrodectus geometricus (assembly GCA_026290005.1). Classification (NCBI taxonomy): domain Eukaryota; kingdom Metazoa; phylum Arthropoda; class Arachnida; order Araneae; family Theridiidae; genus Latrodectus; species Latrodectus geometricus. The sequence goes on along the minus strand of JAPDSC010015519.1, from coordinate 32,493 downwards.
TTTTATTAAATTTATGGAAGACATTAAATATTGAAATACCACGAGGTTAAATTAAATGCGAGAACAAAGAATAGCAAAAACGTAAATCGAAATTCCCACTGTCGCCGGAACCCTGCCAGATATATTTAACATGCTTGAAAACAAAAAGTGTTGCTCGGAACGCCTATTTTATGACGTTTTCTGACGTCAATCCTTCGCCGTGTTTTCGCCCAGTGTTGCCCAGTGTCGCCGAGCTTCGCCGGCGTCAGTTTTCCGGCGAAATCGCCGATAGTTTGCGGCTGGCCTATGATTATGTTTATGGGAGACATTTTGAGCAGGTACGAATAAGTGTAATAATTTATTTTTGACCAGTCAAAAAATTCTAAAGACTTCATCTGCTCTTTATCTATTCAAGAGAAAACATTACTAAATTGTTAAGAATGCCTAAAACAATTATTTTCAACTTTATATTTTTTAGGACACACTTTTAACGATTTTCAAAATTTGGTCAGCCACATTGAAAAAGATAAGTTTAAAAGTAATTTGCTTACCAATAATGTATTGTGTAAAATAGTTTATGATAATAATTTCCAAAGTGCTGCGACACACAGTGGCTGAGAATAACTGGCCTAGAGGCTGTTCAACTACATTTTCAAAGTATTTTTTAAGAAAAAGAAGAAAAAAAAATATTTCCCCTATTAAAGAATTTTTTATTACTTTTTTATAATTAATCAGTAATGATTAAGAAATTCATAATAGTTATGTTCTACATAATACTTAGAATACTTTCCAAACAGATGATATGTGTTTTAAACAAAAATATTTTTTATTTAAAAAAAAAAAAAAAAAAAAAAACTCATATGCTCTGTTTTAAAATTTTTAATTAAGAGCAGGTATCATCAAGCTCTGGTTATCGCAAACACTTAATTCAATGTTTTTTAATCAATGATTTATTGTTTTTGATATCCTAGGGTGATTGCTGAAATATATAATTGAAAAATGTAATTGACAATTCGCTGAAACGAAGCGTTAAGTGAGATATTTCAATTTTTTAAGTTGTACAGGCATTTTATTTACTTTCCTGTTACAAAAACCATTATAGAAAATTTTGATTTATTAAATACAACGAACACGAATTAAAACAATTTCAAAACGTGAATGTTCAAGCTATTATATTTGCAATTACAATTTTATCAGGTTTGTTTGAGTGTCACAAAGAAAGAGAAAACGAGTGTTTTTTTAAAATTTATTTTCTTAAATATCTTTCAAATATTCATTGCTTCCTGTAAACTGAAAACACACTCAAAATATAGTATAAAATCTATCCTTTTAGAATTGACACTTAATTTATATTTTTAAATGAATTGCTACAGAGTGTATAAATTGTAAATATTTTCCTCTACGTGAATTATCTGTTCTAAGTAACGATTCTTTCAAAATATTGGTTAAACTGAATACTACTGAAAGCAGAACTGAAAGAAAATACTCGGTTACAAGTAATTTCAAATGAGTATTAGTTTTAAGATCGTTATATGTATATAGTTTCAAAAATATAGAATAAATAATCCTACACTCTTTATAAAAGTAATAATAAATAATACTCTTTATAAATTTAATAATTTAAAATATCTCAAAAAATATTTCAAAGATATATCTTTATTTTAGCATAGCTCAATGACAAACGTTATGATGCATGTTAATTAATTCATAATAAATTTGTGACATAAGTTGTTAACGATCATGAATAATTAAGAAACATAAAATATTAATTAAATAAGAAAAGAAAAATAGAAATGAGAAAAATAGATAAAATACATTCATATAATCATTTTTACTGTAAATTCTTTTGGTAAATGACTTAAAAAGAAGAGACTTAATATATGACATTTGTGAAAAGTGAGTTCTATAAATATTCACACATTAAAATTATTAAAACAAACACTAAAGTGATGCGAATAAAAATAAATAATGGGTCTATTTATATTCACCATTAACAGAATTAATATAAAAATATATTTATTTGATGAAGAAAATGTAATTGATATATTCATTCAAAATCTGAAGGTAATTTGTTAATGGAAAACGAAAGGTTGCTTTATTTCAAATTATCCTTCGTAAAAACCAACCTAGTATTATTCATATATAATTAAGATATAAGAATCAAGCATCTAGGAATATCAAGTAATTTATTTCAATGATAAAATGGAGAAAAGTTTGAAATACAAAAATGGAACCAATTGTTTAAATCCAATCTAAGAGAAATCCATCATCCTCCAGGATTAGTTCAGATAACAAAATAACATCATTAACAATTTTTATCACGACCAACAAGTTCTGGGCAGTATAGTTCAAACTTAGATGTTGAACAAAAACGCAAATTCTAATTTTACTGAGTTAAATTATAAAGAAGATTGTTATTCTATATGCACTTATGATAATCCATCACTTACAACTTTTTATAAATTTATTTTAAAAAAAGAAAATATATTATTTTGTGTGTTTAAAGAATTTTAATAAGTGAAGTCAATTGCGAAATATTTAAAGCGTATATAAATCCAAAGACCAATAAAACAAAGTTAAGACAATTTACACACCCGGACCGACTTTCTTAAAACAATGAATCTCACTGAAACAATTTCTGCATAAACAATAATAAAGATAAAATTTTTACCAAAAAATATTAGGTTGGGGAAAAAGAAATCCATTATTTTTACGTGAACTTTTTGTAACTCCTTTCTGATTCGCTTTGTAAAAAGGTTTAAAACAGTTTTCATGTAGATTTTTAGGTCTTGTGCGAAGCTACGACTGCTGACATGCTGTCAAGTTTGATAATTTTTGATACTTTGTAGACATTCTCGACGATGTTGTATCCATGTGAGGTGCATCTTTAGCATCCAAATACCCAAACAAAATCGACGAAACCAAAATTGTGCGTAACTGGTTGTTACAGTCATATATAGGACGATAAACACCTTTCACAATTTTAGCCACCTGGTTAGCATTTTCGCCATTATAAAAGAAAAACTAAAATGTATCGAATTTTCTGTTTGTTGTCTTCTATTTTTAAAACCTTCTACTCATAACTGAATTAATCAAACAAAAAACCGCAAGAGAATAATTTAGTGTCAAATGCCACCTTTATAATGAGCATAAATTTGAAATTGTTTGATAGATACCTCACGAGATAGCGATCAATCACTACAGACGTCTACCGAAAAAATAATGGATAACTTTTTCCCCAAACTAATATATGATGTAATGAAGCATTATTTTTGCTTCCATTTAATAAACCAATAATTATAAAACCAAAAAACGTTATATTGAAAATCGAAATCTAAACATTAATAAAATTTAAGTAAGATTTTCGAAATATCAGCACTAACGTCAGAAAATATTAAATAATATTTGAAAACACCATAAAAATATAAAACCTTCATTTACACTGGGAAATGAAAAAAATGCCAAAATCTCAACCAACCATAGCTTTTCAAGTAATATTTTCCCTTATGAGATGGGTTTAAAAATGCCAACCAAACTTATATTTCACGCAGACTTTTAAAGTCCTATTTTATGTGAGAATAAAATATTTAATGTGCTAGTATTGCTTAGAAAACTTCTGAAGTGTGGAAAGATTTCCATTTTTTATATACATACATATTTCACTAATTTGAGAAAATTTTAAATGTTCATATTATATGTAAGAAAAAAGATAAGATTTTATAAAGAACAATTTTGAATAAAATTGGAACCCTAAAAAAGATATTGTTATACCATTATATCTTTTTTAGATGTTATACCAAATTCATGGATACCCGTCCTTAGATCCATGGATCACATATCGTATGGAATTATTTGCGATGACTATATTATTACGTGAATTTTATCTTTCTAATATATATATATATATATATATATATATATATATTGTATGCTCAAATAATTTTAATAACCGCTTTATAACCAAAACTAGTATGCAATTATCTAACAATAGAAAAGCTAGTTAAAAATTAATAATCTTCCTATTTTGAATTCGAAAGATTATTTAGTGTCTATTTTTCACAAAGATTAAGCTGTATAAATCGAAGCCTGTTTTTTTGTTTTAGATGAATTTTAACAAATTCTTTCAAATTAAACCTGTGATCTTCACTTATCATAAAGAAGAGTGGATCTTCATTCTATATTTTTTACATTCAGCCCACTTTAATGTTATGATACATCCCTAAAGCTAAATGCCATTCATTTTTTTAAAAAATCAATTTTAGTTTTAAAAAAAACTTAGAAGTATCACTACTTACGTTAATAGTCAAAGTTTGATGTATTCATTAAACTCAAAGATAATATATTACATAAAACCAAAGATAATCTTCGATAACTAAAACGATATTAGGTTTCCTATATGTTCATACCTATTTTCGATTAGTGGTGTAAGAACACATCTGAACATATAAGAATAATTGAAATTTATTTAATTAATCGTATCTGAATATTTAACGGATCATAGACATCTATACCATTCTGTTATTGGTTTTCTCATCAATTAAAAATAAAATCTGATGGATCGCGTTTCCATTTGCTTCTTTCTCTCTAGTCCAACTAGGAAACACCATTTCTGAAGACAGAGATGATGGACGATAAAAAATATATTATTTTTAATCATATTTTACAAAAACGTTCTGAGAAAGATCTTGGCTTAGTTTTACTGTACGGTCGCTCTTGGCGCGATTTTCAAAGTTGGCGATAAATAACATTTTATGGCAATAACCCAACCAATTCTGACCAATCACAGATGAGGGATTCCGAACAAAGAAAAATGGGGGATTCTGACTCAATGGGAACCGACCAATGAAAAATGGAATATTCTGTTTATTTTCAAACCTCGCTTGTACAGATTGGCGAAGTTGGCGAGATTTTTGGCGATTTTCTAAAAGTCACCAAGAGCGACCGTACAGTAAATTTTTACCAATATCTTGAAGCTCACATATTTTTCTGACACATGTATATCAAAATTAATATATAATAAGTTTTAATTTTTCTCAGTAATCGGTCGTAAGTTTCCATGTAACCCAATACATTACAGTAAGAGTTATTCGTTCAGATGGATATTTAAACCAAAATAGTGGTAGCTTAAAATTAATTATTTAAACATTAAATAACTGAAGAAAAAATACATATCTTAGAGTATTTTTCAATTGTTTAGATATTTTGTATCATAATTAAGCCAACAGCAATGATAAAATAATCAATAAGTTTTAACTTTGTAGTTTAATTTATTTTTGGTATATGTTTTATAAAAGGATTCTTATAGGGTTCTAGCTAATACTATATAAATCACAAGAGATACCTAGGTTTCAGTTCTACATCTATATATGAATATTTTTGGTAATTGTTTTTACACTTTCTCAAAACAAACTATTGAACTATTACCATTAGGATTGATTGTAAAACATGAAATATTAGACCTTAAACTGAAACATACCAAAGAAATTCGTAGAAGTATTTAAAAACCTAAGGGAAAAATTCAGTTTAGTTTCACTTTAGAGACTTTCTACATTTTGACATTAATTTTTCTGTTTATAGGATCTCTCTTAAAATAGGGAAATTGAGAGATATATTGTCTCTTATTATTTCTTTTGGGCCTCTCATGACAGCATAAAGGAAAATATTTAGTGTAATGATTTCGACGAATGCGAGGTGGCGCTGCGGAGGCAGCGAGACGATCTGAAACGTAATTTTGTTTTTGAAGAGAGACGGAGAATTATGGTGGCGATAGAGAATGTCAGATATGTTTTTCTTTTATAATAATGGTTATTTTATTTTGTGTTCTGCGCATTCCTAGAAAATAATATGTAATTGGATGCTGAATAATGTGTCATCAATTTGAGATACAAATTTCATTAAATACCCTACAATAGCAACGATAGGAAGATACTTACATTTTCTAATAAAATAAAAAAGCCATTTCTAAAAAAAGATAAAGTGAGTAAAGATAAAAAAAAGATAAAGAAAAAAAGAGCAGTAAATAATAGTTTAAAACAGAAAATTAGTAGCCCATTACGGATAGTATTAAAATTTTATTTTTGTACAGAAACAAGTGGCTTTGATTAATTAATTTGTATTCGTAAATGAAAGAAATTCTGTTATATAATATAAGGAACTATCAAACATCTCTGAGCGATATCTGATGCATTTGGTTAAATAAAATAAAATTTAGTTAAAATATTTTTTTAGTTTTGAACATATATTCAGTTTAATTGAATTTCCTATCAATATTTGCATTTTCTTTTGAAATAAATGAATTATGATTTATTAATATAGGTTTTTACAAATTTTTAAATATATTTTCGTTTAATAAATATCTATTCACCAGCTTAATTTTAATTTTTTTAAATACATTTTTCTATTTTATTTTTATTTAAAAAAGAAACATTGGAATCTACGATTCCTAAATCTCATACATTATTAAAATATTTTATAAACTTGAATCTTTGAATGTTTTTGCACATTTTGAATCCTCGATTAAAAAATTATTCAGAGATTTAGCTCAAAGTTGAAAAAAAAATACTTTTACTGAATCTAGCAAAATTACTTCTCCTTCTTAATTCTTAATATTAATTTGGGGGAAAAAGAAATCCATTATTTTTACGTGAACTTTTTGTAACTTCTTTCAGATTCGCTTTGTAAAAAGGTTTAAAACAGTTTTCATGTAGATTTTTAGGTCTTGTGCGAAGCTACGACTGCTGACATGCTGTCAAGTTTGATAATTTTTGATATTTTATAGACATTCTCGACTATGTTGTATCCATGCGAGGTGCATCTTTAGCATCCAAATACCCAAACGGAATCGACGAAACTAAAATTGTGCGTAACTGGTTGTTACAGTCATATATAGGACGATAAACACCTTTCACAATTTTAGCCACCTGGTTAGCATTTTCGCCATTATAAAAGAAAAACGAAAATGTATCGAATTTTCTGTTTGTTGTCTTCTATTTTTAAAACCTTGTACTCATAACTGAATTAATCAAACAAAAAACTCCAAGAGAATATTTTAGTGTCAAATGCCACCTTTCCAATGAGCATAAATTTGAAATTGTTTGATAGATACCTCACGAGATAGCGATCACTACAGACGTCTACCGAAAAAATAATGGATAACTTTTTCCCCAACCTAATATTTTAAAAGCAACATGCTCAATTCTTTGATATTTTGTCATCTCTCTCTTCTTCTGTTAAAAATTATCAATTAAACGTAATTTCTTAGAATTATCTTGGTCACCTTGCAATTAACTAGTATAAAGCCGTTTTTTTCTTTTCTTGTGAGGTGCTTGGGCTTGAATGGTGGGCTGGCAATATGGGGTGCGCTGCTCCACTTTTCCAACTAAACCATTATTTGGTGTGGAGTCCGACTTCCTCAGCACACACATGCCATAGCTACCCGTTTATAGGGTAGGAAACCATTCATACTTCATTCATACACGGGGAGGACAAAGACAATAGAGAGAGAAAGTACATCCAAGCCCGAACCTGAATTCGAACACAGACATCCCTATCCGCAGTCAAGCACGCTGTCCACTAGACAGGGTGGGCGGCAGTATAAAGTATTCTATAATTTGATTGGAACAAAAATGCTGAATTTTAATTGCAATCAGCTCAGAGACATTTATTTTATTGGAAACTTATCTGATAAAATCCATAATTTTCTTAATTTGAGAATTGGATAAAATATGAATTTTTTTTCTAATCAATTTTAGTCTCACATATTAAAAAAAATTAAATACATAGAAAACAATAAGTCATTCCTATAGAAAAAAAAATCGATAATGCTAAAATGAAATTTTCAGCATTGTCGTTGCAATTTTTATGACATATTTAAATACTATGATTTCTTCTAAAATTTTACCTTTTATCAGTAGTTTAGAATTACAACCTCACTGAAAGCCAATGCTTTTAACTGTAACTGTATATCTAACTAAGAGCTATCCTTTCAAACATAGCCTTTACTTTCAGGGGTGAGAACATTTCCACGCCAGACAACAATAACAGCTTTTGATATGTAACAAGCATCGCATGACAGAATCGGAACAGTGCTTTCATATTTTGGGGATTAATGGTTTCAGACGGAGAGAGTAGGAACCACAAAGCGTGTATTATTTTGCGCTTGGCTTCTTTTCTATGTGTGGATTGCATTCGACAATGGTGGGCGTTAATGGTCTGTTCATCACTTCTTCAGTGAGAGGACACTCTATAGCAATGCCTCCACACCCTCTATTTTGCAGATTATGGTGATTGCATTGGCTACCATGACATGACACATGCTAATTTTGGTAGATAACCCGATCGAGGATATATGGGTGTACCCAGCACCAATTGTGAGGAGGTATACTATTTGTTGGTACATAACTAAACAAAAATCCGGTGATATTGTAACGACTAAACCCTAGACAAGGTCTCTGTGTAATGGTAACAATGGTATACAATGACCTTTCAAAAAGGTGTGGAAAGAAATCAGAGTAAACCGAAATAATTTAAAATTAAATTTCTTTGTTCAAGGAAACCTATTTTAACTCTATCCTCTATTATGCTTACATATTTTGCTTGGGTCATTTTATGTTTATTTTTTACTTTATTTTACTATGTGTGTTCAGACTTTATTGTCTGTGAACTAAATCTTTCTAAATCACACTTAGTAGTACACTTAGGCTAGGTTGAGGGAAGCATGCTGTTGCTCCAGCATGCTTCTCTGTACCTACCTCTGTGTCAACCCTGAGATGGGCTCTATAATTAAGTAGAAGCAAACGAATGGAAAATCTTCGTTATTTAGAAGCTGGGACCACGCAGGAAACCAACAATACTTGACTTGCAACTCCCAGGGGTATTATTTCACTTGGAGGACATTGAGTTCACTACATATTTAACGTGTCCAAGTCGCTATTAGTGAATACGATGGATCCTCTGTTGGACCAGTGTTCTAACCAACCACCTTCCAATTACGAATGCCTTAACCAACCAAGCCCCGAGGCTCTTCTTCCTCACACTTAGAAGTAATTAAGAAGATCATATTGGGTGTTGTTTCAGCCATAAAAATAATAATACCTCTCAAGATATTTTAAACTTTTACTTAAATCTTTTGGCATCGCTTCGAAACTTTTCTACATATTACAGTTTAATCACACTAGTTATATTAGTACTTTTATATGTTTTCAATAAGAACGAAAAATGCAGTTTTATCATTTTTATTTAATATTCATTATCAATAAAAATCATAAAAGAATATCTATATTTTTATTTTAAAATTCAATACAATAATATAAAACACCATGTAAATAATGTAATAATTTCATTAAAATACATCCGATTTATAAATCACAGTTATATTTGAATATTTTTCGATTTGTAATGATTTAATCTTAAAGCATCCTTATTTGAATCAGAAATAAAAAAAAATGTATTGGAAATTATAGTTAAAAAAATTTTAATTAAATTAAATGAATTTTATTTGTCAATTTGTATTTTAACTTACTATTTTAATTTTTAAGTACGCATATTTTTATTAATTTTTAATTACTTCAGAAATTTCAAACGATCTTTTTTATGCTGCTAACTTCTATGTTTGCAGAAAGAAACTGACGTGATATGTTAACGAATTATCAAGCAATTTCTGATCGAATTTCGTCTGAAAACTGACGAAGTTGAAGTAAACTAATTTTCCCCAATAATTTTCAACGATTAAAGGAAAATTTAATTTTTAAATATTTGTTACTACTAAAAATTTGAAATTATTAAGGTGAAATTATAGTTCAAAATTTTGTATACACATTGGTATGAAATTTTTTAATAAAAATTGAATATTTCATTTCGAAAAACTGAAATTGTGTTCAATGAAATAGCGTTGAACTATATGTAATTTAATAATACCAAATTTTGTTTTGAATTTTTAATTGAATTATTTACAATTTTTAAATTAAATATTTAATGCAAATTTTTATGTAACGTTGACTTTCTACATATTTCTTGTATTACTTTTATTAAAAAAATATAATCTTTGGAAAATATAATGTTATATCTTTTCAACAACATAATAGATTAAGAACTAACATTCGAGTGATTCGCAAAAGTTTTTGGAATCAATCAGATCCAATATAATTTAAGATTCTTTTTTAATCTACTTAAGAGCTGCCACATTTATATTAATCGAAAAGGTTGATGATAATTTAATCGACAATCTTGTTATTTCTGGCATACCAAGGCATCAAATAACCTCAAATAAAGAATATTTATAAATCTTTGTTCTGTGGTCTTTTCTGAAAAGTATGTAATACGTGGTTCATATATGGTGCCTCTTTTTAATTCCATAATGTACAGTTAGAACTTAAAAGCTAGTTACAGTTAGAATTTACAGTTACAGTTAGAAGTTTAAAAGCTATGTTAACAAATTGCTTTGAAAATAATCCTTTGTTTTCGAATTAAGTAACAGGATTAAATATTAGTTTTTTTCATTGTCTAAGAGAAAACTATGTCCTTGGTGAAGCTTTATAATAATAACAATAAATCCAAATTAATAACACTGCTGGATACTATTTACAAATTCAGAGCACCTACTTCAAAATATCCAAGCTAAACCAAATCTAATAACAAAAACCAATTTGTAATTTAAACGTTGCGAAACACTGATAAATTATATGGCAGGGTGACAAAGAGACAGTACGATAAGACACTACAAAAATAATGAACCAAAGATCAATTGTGCATTTTTTTCAAGCTCAGTTTTCACCAGAATCAACCTTGAAATTGGATACTAGAATTTTTTTTTCTATCCGCTTTATTTTGTTTCGAGAAGTTTTATTGTTTTCTGTACTTCCGGTAAGATAAGTCATAACAACCCGCGGCGAAAACAGGAAAAAGAAGGTCACTTGATCTCTCAAGTTAACCAAAAAAGAAGAAAAAGAGAGATGCTGACAATGGACAAGATAGTGTTTATAACATGAAAGCCTTTTCAGGATTCTGATATCATATTTCGCCGCAGGTAATTCAAAAGGGTACCTTCTTCAATTCCTAGGCCGACTTGTGATTATTGAGGAAATGAAGCGTTTTCTCACGTACAATAAGGTCACTTTGTGATTTCATTCCCCAAAGGCCATGGGACTCAAATTAATGTCTCGCCGCAAAAACAACACAAGTATACAGTGAGTGAAAGGAAGAAAGTGGTTAAGGAGAACAATTTTGCAAAGTTGACAAAGAAACAAGTTTGAGACTTAGATTTTAAAGACGTGAGTGGCATTTCTTACCTCAGGCGAATATTTCATATTTAAATTCCATATTTCGAAAGCTGTACTAATTACAAATTTTAGTTCACCTTTCCCAAAGTTCTTTTGATTCATTTTATGCCTGAGAGCAATTACGAATTTAAGTGTCAAAAATACATAGGAGACTAGTTTCATAGTTCTGAATACTTGTAAATCTAAAGAAAAATTATATGCCGCACAAACACAAACTATTTTAATATAACATATTTTTATAGAGAAATATCGATTTGTGATAAATAGGATAAAATAAAAGTTAAAATGTTAGTCCCAAAAAGTCTATTAACAGTCTACAAACAGCCAATTTAATCAGTTAAGTTTCTGGAATTCTTGTAATATTAAATAAACAATTAAATACATTAAAGTATTTTTGTCTGATTCATCTGAAAATAAAAATTAATTTCTTTAATCAATCATTGCAATTTCTTTTAGGGATTTACTTTAGTTAAAAGAGTTCTTAACAATGAATTGTTATTCTGGAACTCTAAAATTTTATGAATGACAAAATATCTATATATGACATATTATCTCAAAAAAAAAATCTTTAAACATTGACATCATGAAATGCTTTTGATTACGAAAAGTAAGTGAAAAATGTCTGAATTCTTATCATAAACTTATTGAAAAATATTAAGTTGGGGAAAAAGTAATCCATTATTTTTACGGTAGACGTCTGTAGTGATCGATATCTCGTGAGGTATCTATCAAACAATTTCAGATTTATGCTCGTTGAAAAGCTGACATTTGACACTAAAATATCCTCTTGCGGTTTTTTGTTTGATTAATTCAGTTACGACTACAAGGTTTTAAAAATGGAAGACAACAAACAGAAAATTCGATACATTTTCGTTTTTCTCTTGTAACGGCCCAAAAAGATTGCCAGGTGGCTAAAATTGTGAAAGGTGTTTATCGTCCGATATAAGACTGTAACAACCAGTTACGTACAATTTTTGTTTCGTCGATTCCGTTCGGGTACTTTTGATGTTAGAGATGCACCTCGCATGTGGATACAGCATCATCGAAAATGTCTGTAAAATATCAAAAATGGTCGAAGTTGACCGCAAGTCAGCACTAATAACTCGCAAGACCTAAAAATCTACATTAAAACTGTTTTAAACCTTTTTACAAAGCAAATCCAAAAGAAGTTACATAAAGTTCACGTGAAAATAATGGATTTCTTTTTCCCCAATTTAATATATAGTTGAAAATAAAAAAACATTTTCTTTCTTCCAAAATAAAGAAACGATTGTACTATGGTAAGTTGACATAAGCAATATAAAAATATGTCCAATTTTAGTTTAATAATTTGAGATTTCGAAGAAGTAAATCATCATAAACGTAAACAAATAGATTAAAAACAATTTATTAAAAAATGGCAAACATTTTGAATTACATTTCTTTTTATCCAAATTAGCACGATAGGTATTACATTCAATTCATTTTTATGGTCTCGAAAATAAGAAATCTAGTAACTGGTTTCTCGTTTCTTCCATCGAGAAAATAAGCATATCAAGGCATTGTTGCATTTTTCCACTGAACATTTAATCCAGATCAATTACAGGGAATTTGGTATTTCTGGAATCTGATGACGTCAAAAAGATACTAATTCGTTTTGGAGCGTCGGAGGTTCTTTATATTGTACGTGATTGTTGCATCCTGTGCAAGGTGTGTCTTCCCCTATTTGACGTCATGATCATGTCGAAAAATATACTGTTATGTTCCTTTGACATCTTATAAATCCTATCTGCATGATTAGATGCTTTATAAATGACGTTCCAAAATCAACTTTTGCAGAAGTATTAAATTCAGAAATGTAAATAATTGCGAAAAATATTTTTTTCGTTCACATCATTTGTGCTTATTGTAAATAATTCTTGATAATCTTTGTTATGTGATATTTATTTATGTTGGTAATTAAATTATGAAAAACTATGAATTTGTAAATGAAGGAATAATAATAAAGTTATTTTATAAGTGCAAAATCATTGAAAAACAAAATTCTGTAATAACTAATAGTGAATACTACAGCTCATTTCTGAACTTATAACTCAATTAAATTTTCGGAAATTTACATAAATGTGAAAAAAGAAAGCTTTTAAATGTGAATTATGAAAGCATAATTTAAAGTTAACGATTCATTTCTTTCATTTTCGAGCAACATTTGAATTACAGTCCTAATAATAATGTACTAATAAAAATCAGCATTGAAGTTTCTGTTGAGAATATCATTTAAATTTTAATTTTTTTTAAAAAAAGAAATTCATACTGGCACATTAAAATGTCTGTTTTAGAACATTTTTACCCTTCCTCCGAACAAGAGCAGTGCATCAAATGTAGTGTTACAAAACGATAGAATCAAAATACAATGATTCTTTTCTTATTATATAAGTAATATGTGAATTATGAATAAAGTATAGCAATGCATTTTAAATTTGTGGAATAATTAAGTGCAGAACTAGCATTCATTACTTAGTGAAATAGAAAATTTAAAAGATGTTGATAAAAAAAAATACAGATAATTTCAACATCAAATAAAATAAAAAATTTTGAGCTGAAATAAGTCCATCACTTTTTTAAAAAATCTAAATTTAAATCATTTATTTTTTTTTTTAAATCAGCGAATATATTAATTCATTCAAACATGAAAATATACAAACTCAACATAGTCGAGCGGTAGTACTGAGTTTTAAAGATTGAAATGATATGGTTCCAATCTTAGTTTCTATTGAGCCAAATCTTAGTCCAAATGAAAATATAAATGAGGTTTCATTTATATTTTCATGCTCTTCTGTTGAGGGCTGTTTAGGGATTGTCCTTGTTTTCTCTCTTACTACTCGTAAATACAGCTCACTAGCATAAAAAGGAAAATCTTGGCAAATGCTCGAATGTTATTACTTCAAATGTTAGTACTTCCGATTTGCGATATCAAATATAAATACTAATATGTAATTTTACTTAAATACTCTGAAAAGTGCCATAGAATTAGGGATAACAAGGTTTATGCAAATTGTGTAGAGCTGTGCATCATTTTTGCGAAAGTGAGGGCGCTGTGGTAACTGCATATATAGCACTTCTGTGATTGTTGAAATTGCAAGTATGGGTTAACTGCCCATACTTGCAATTTTGTGAGTTAATTAATTGTTGAAATTTCAAGTATGGGTAAATTCCCTGATTTATAGACGCCATCGAACGTGGACAAATCGTGAGGGTACGATGCATAGATCATTCAATTTCCGAAATCGGAAATTCAGCTAGAATTTTCAAGGTAGACAGTGTCAAGAATATACCTAGAATACATGGATGGTGTACAAAAAACTAACGATTGGGCAAACTGCAAAGGACAATTAGCTGGTTGAGAAACATCTCAGGCGTATTGCACATAACCAGCGAGGCCAAGTATTAGCTCAAATTACCAACTAGTTGAATGACAGTCCATGTCATACATTCATTAAATATACTGTTCAACGTTCGCTTTACCGTATGGGCCGTTGATCTAAGAGAGTACCATTGTTCAATGCTCGCCATCGAGCTGCAAGTCCTGCCTGTGCAAAAAAGCACAAAAACTGGAGTATAGAGGACTAGAAACGAGTAGCATAGAGTGATGAATCTTGATTCTGACTACTTAACGCCGACAAGAGGCTGAGAATAAGACGTCATCAATGGAGCTTGCATGCCAGATAGGAACTACACAACAGCACGTTGCTCAACCATGGTCTAGGGCGTTTTCTCATGACACTGGTGCGTGTACCAACCTCCATCAATGTAATTTAGTATGTAAAATAGCTGGGTGATCACCTCCATCCGTTTACACTGTTCTGTTATCCGCACGGTAATAGAATTTTCATATAAGACAACTGTACCTCTCACATGTCTCGGCTGGATGAGCATTCCTCTGACTTTTCTGTCATAAATTGGCCACCTAGAAGTCCAGGCTTAAATCGTATTGAGCATCTTTGGGATTTTGAACAACACGTGGAAGACTATCACACATCACCTAAAACCTTACTGAATTATGAACAGCTTAACCAATATTTTCAAGCCATTCCCGTGGAACGTTTCAGAAACTTGTTGAATCTAATCCTCATCTTGTGGCAACCATTATCAAGGCCAGAAAATTCACAACTTGTTACTAAATAGATATCCCAAATTCAGTGGCACTTCAGTATATATTTTTATAATTGTTTTAGGAAGTTAAAAGTCACTTTATCTAAATAAGAAACATGAAATGTTTTTTTAAAATAATAATTACATTTATGAGGCTCTTAAAAACTTACCATTAGTCTCGAAAAGTGAAAAAGTTTTAAAAGAAAAGAAAAAAGGGACATTTAAAACACATTTGTTGTTGTAAAAATAAGCGTATAGCAAGTGAAGTGTCAAAACTTATTAAATTTTTGGTCACCACCCTTTTAATTCTTTTATGCTTTTTTTCTATTTTCAACCCATTTAAGGACTTTTTATGTTTTTTCTATTCAACAAAAAGCTGAAGCAGACTTTTTTTTCCACGAAATATTATTTGTTCGTAAGAAACTTTGAAAACAAGCATATATTTGATATATTCTTGATTTAATTTAAGTCATCACTGATGGTAAAAATTATCATTTAAATTAGATTTAAAAATTTAATGGAGCAAATTTAATTACTTTTTCTAAATAACTCAATGTATTCTTTCGAAAAAAAACCAATTCACTAAATGAAAAATTCCATTGTAGTGAACACAAACTGTGAGTTTATTACTATGGAATTCTTCATTTATTGAAAAGACAGTGAATGGTACATTCTTATACTTATTTTTTTCACCATTTATCAACTGTTTTAGATAAACAGATGAGGTGTGGCATAATTAGTTCTTGTATGTTTAATTGAAATAATGGCTTTATGTTTATTATTTCATCCGAGAATTTAGAAAACATTGTTTTCGAGAGATTTCAATTTACACAATTTACAACAAAAGTAAATAACCAATTTTAAAATTTTCCCATAATCCTAAAAAGAGACATATAGCAGTATTTTAAAATTGAAGTAAATTAATTAGATTTCACTGAAATCTATATAATAATCTCAAAAATTAAATTCACAAATGCAAGAAGTTAAATTTTTTTATTAAAATTAAATTTTATGCAAGGTAATTTGTGGTATATTCATCTCCAAGTATGTTATCTGACAATCCTATCAAAATTATAAATATGCTTTAATTAAGTATAGGTAGATATACGAATGAGGATGACATTGATCAAACCATGAATTAATCGGAGCAGCTTTTAAGAGTTATAGATATATATATCCGTGTACTTTTTTGTAAAAACAACATAAAAAAAATTTGTTATATTAGTGAAGGGTCAATCATTAGGTATGATTGCAATTTTTATTATTAAAAAAAATAGATTAGTGTGAAGCTAATCATTTTTTGGCGAGTGTAATTACTTTATCAAAACATCAAATAAATGCTCCAAACGTAATGTCTAAAAGTGCAATATATCAATGAATATCATGATCTATGAAATCATGGTCTGGAGAATACCACAAGCAAATACCATGATCTACGAAATCTCGGGTTACAATACCTATTTTAAAATCTAAAAATATATTTTCACCGTGGGCCATCTTTTAACCATTTCAAGCCTTCATTATTATTATTATTGCAATCGATGTTGTTAGTAATGATTTTTTCCTTCTAAATAGTATCCAATCCTCAAATCTTTTTGCATAAAAAAATAGGCTACATTTGTGTCTGTCTAAAAATCGATCATTTTCACTCATTAGTTGATAGTGCACTCACATATTATATATTTCTCATTATATTGCATCAATTTTTTAAACAATATTAATTTCATGATTTGCTTCAAAATACATGCTTATAATTTTAAAATTAAACGTAGTTTTATAAACAACCCTTCACAAATGATAAAGACATAATAAGAATTAAATTATACTTTTTCTGTAAACATTCCACACTCCTGATATGTATTTTGAAGAATAAATTTCCAAGTAATCATTTTTAAAAATGCAGTACTCAATGATATTAAAAACAATGACACGTTTGTAAAAACAACCACTATGCATGATCTTGTACGATAGTCTCAGAATTAAATGATATCCCATCAGCTGAATCCACGTGCACTAGACCTGAATCATTTACACAGAATCTCTATGTAGGAATATTCATAAACTTATAAAGTTTACATAGTTGAAACGTAGCAGCAGGATTGCCAGATGCTTATCGATGGGAAAACCAATTGCGTAGCGACCATGCTTCGTTGGTTACGTTCACTTCTGAAAAATCAGCAATCCGTTACGAATAGCACGGGAATGGGGGATCAAATGATATTTATTTCTCTTTCTTTAGCACTTTTAGTTGTTTTCGGCGGAGAATCTCTAATAAGTTACGGTTTCGTTGCTTCTTAAAATTGTGAAACCGCGTTTTGTAAGGTCTGAAAAATCAGTTATTGCTCTCAAAACATTTTGTTTTTTAATTTTACTTTTAAATAAAACGAAAGAGTATTTCATATTCTACTATTATTAAAAATTATTAACAAATGTTTCATTTAGTGTGAAAAAATGCATCAGTGATTTAGCCTATCACAAACAGTCGGTTTATATAATTCATTAAATATGATTTTTTCTCGAGAAAAATCATCATCAACATAACAGGCTCAGCAGTCTGTTATGAATCGTGGCCTCCTTTAAAAAATTCATTATTATTATTATATTTAGTGTATGAAAGTATGATTATCAACACTGGCGCGAAATTTATCGCCAACCAAAATTATTTGCGCCAAGGGTGTGGGCTCATCTAGGATCCTACAAATTTATTTTCCATTTTCTAAATCTAATATAGTAAATTTCAATGCTAAGCATATATAGCAATAAGTGTTGATTTAGTTAACTATAAAAATACTCATAAGGGAGAAATTAAATGTGTCGTAGTTTTCAAAAAATTGAGTTAAATATATATTTTCCATTTCTTAACATAATATTTTAATATAAATAAAATCATTTTTAATATTTAATATATTAAAATATTATGTACAACTGGAGTCAATTCTTCCTTCTATATTACGAAAGAAAATCTGATATTTAAGTCATGCATATTAATTTTCATTTAATTGCACGTTTACAGTAATCAGTTAAGAATATCTTAAGCATTAATTTTTAAGTACATAGTTGGCAGATTTAATAGTGTATAGTAGCACATAAATTTGTTGTATAAATAATGTACTATTGGATTAAATACTTTATTTTTTGAGTTTTCAAATTCTTTTTCTTTCCTAATTTGGTTTAGTGCAAAAATTACATATATTCTTCATAATCACTCTAT
Source organism: Latrodectus geometricus (assembly GCA_026290005.1). Taxonomy (NCBI): domain Eukaryota; kingdom Metazoa; phylum Arthropoda; class Arachnida; order Araneae; family Theridiidae; genus Latrodectus; species Latrodectus geometricus. The sequence continues at coordinate 13,899 of JAPDSC010015519.1, read as the reverse complement.
TATTCACTTAACATATAAATTAAATTTGTTTATATTTAAAGTAATTTCTTGTGCTATCTCAATTTGGGATGGTGAAGGAAAAAATTCATCTTAATTACTCTTTTAAGGAAACGATAAAATTTTTCACTTATACCATTTTATAAATTATAAATTTGATACATAAAATTCCTTAAATTGGCTAATTTTAGTATAGACTAAACATGTTTGATTACATTAATGTTTTAGCTAACATAATTATTTAATCTAGTATAATCGCAATTCAAAATAAGAGGTAAAATAAATAAAAATTCCAACTTAAAATTTATTTACGAAAGGTTTTCAGACTGATAAAAATTAAGATATAAATAATTTTTGTATTTAATAAACCTTAAGTAATTAAGTACTTTAATGTGGGATTTTTCCTGGTTACCCAGAGAGAGAGATATATAAATACCTTTTATAAGATTTTGAAGCATTCTAAAACTTTATTAGTTTCTCTCTTCTTTATCTGTATACCACTTCTTCCAGATTAAATTACTTACATTTATATCTTTTATGTACCTAGCTATCCAATAAAGTAACTCAACCGTGGAATAACTATTATAACTATAATAAAGTTCTCATTTAGTTCCATTGCTCGGATTTTATCACACATAGAACAAATGAGTTCAATAAAACTAATGTAACAGTAAAATAAAACCCCAATATTTTTTCCTTAACAGTTTTTTTAATGATTATACTTCTTTTCAGGAATTATCGTATTTACTGGAAAATAAATTGTTTATAATATTTTATCTCTCTTTAAGATAGAAAAGTATGTGAATGAACAGAGCCATGTTTTTAAGGTTATGTTTTTACTATATATATATATAATTCTCTCAAATTTTTATTAAATAAAAAAATATTCCAATTACTATATAGATAACAGGAATTTTTTTGATATATTAGGAAATTTATTAATGTAAGTTTCTATCCAAATTTAATTTATAATCTCTATAACTGTTTTATTAACTTTGTAAATTTTTCAAATTTTATATGTGCAGGTAAATACGTATTTAAGACAATTAAGAACAAAAGTTAATGATAATCTGAATATTTATAGAAATAATAAGTTTTGGAATTGTAGAAGGACATATAAGATAGAGAAAAATTCATTTTACATTTGGTAATTGCTCTCTATAATTTCTATTTCATAGAATTTTTGGACAGAAAAAGTGATGTGGCATTGATTATACAATCAAAGTAATATATTTAAACACGAAATCACAACCCTTCCTACAATTTGTGTAATAATAATATATTTGAATTTTTTTTTTTCTTTTCTTTTTTGAACGAGTATGAAGTTTGTTCAAACCAATATTTAGTAAAGTTTACAGTTTACTAAATTAAAAAAATATTATAATCTAAAATTTAAGCTTTTTCTCCCAAAATAAAATGTTGTATACCAATATATGTGTATGAGTTAATGATGCCTTCTCTTGCATGTTCTCAAATAAAGTTCCTTTTATTTGCATAACTATTAAGATGTGCGAGACATAATAATTTGAAAGTAATAATTATTGTTTAATGCGTGATTTCTGTGATCGTTAATCCATCAGATGACAATAATTGTCTATAAATTATTTATCACGTATACATTTCAAGAGTATCTCCTAGTACCACAAATGATTTCCAGATATTTCGAGAGAGGGCTCCTGAGTCTAACGCAGAAAGAGATAAAAAATATCTAGCTTGATTCTTGGGGTAAGAATTCCACAAGACACCACCGATGTTTATGTGTCCAAGATAATCACCATAATGATTTTTGAATTTGAAATCTACCTCAACTAAGTATTTTCTAAACTCTGAATTTAAACTTTTTATTAATGTATCCTTAAGAAATGGTAAACAGCGCCGTATAGTAGACCAAGCTGTCGTTGTTGAAAATGAGGCAGTGTTTAGAATTCCATGATTCTGCTGTTACTTTTGGGCTTCAAGTCACTTCTGAGTTAGCCTTCTTCAATAAATTTCCTTTAACATCAGTTAATTACCAGTTTGCTTCGTAACATGCTGAGCAACGTGCCACTTCTACCAATCTGCCATTCTGAATCTAAAGATCCAAACCTTCTAAACCTCTGACAGCAGTTTATAAGGCTACCACTTACTTCTGTGTATTATCTTTCGTGTTAATGGTGTGTATCTGATCTCTTTAATCGATTGTAAATGGTGGTCATCGAAAACACTAGCCCTTTTAAAGCTTAATCGTGTCGCTTCTTAAAGTTGAACTATATGCCTCCACAGTGCTCGATGATGCTTAATCATTTCCATGATTTTGAAAGTCACATTTTTATGTCAAGTTTCATACTTATGGGTAAATTTTTTCTGGGTGTAAATTTCTTTTTTTAAAACAGAAGACATTTACTTGATAAAACTAGAATACTCGAATTAATGATTCTCACCATTAAAAATATAATTAGTCATTATAGTTTGAAACATAGTTGCATCTGCGTAGATTTTACCAAGAGACTCGACATTGCTATACGAAGAGAATAAATTTAAGTACGAAATGAGAATGTAACACATTTAGAAACAAAAATAATCTGATTGACTCACAGAATTACAGGTAGAAATCTGCAAAATTATGAATGACAATATGCATTTACAGTTGTTTAGTTATTGTGTTAGTTATGTGATATGAACAACTGTTGTCACATTACCCTAAAAACATATAGTGTCAAGACCATGGAAAACTGTTATTAGGTAAAACTTTTCTAATTCTTATAGGTAGGATTTGGAAAAAATCATATTAATAATTGCAGTTATTCGGTGTGGCGCAGCTTGTCCTTTTTGGACCTTGCACCATAAAACCCAACCAAACAACAAACAACAGTTATTCGGTGAATAACAGAAAAAATCGTTTAGTCACATTATTCAGATGTTATAGAAACTGCCGCTAATGTTACAAACCTGTTCATACATTTATATATTTTCGATATCATTTATTTAGAATGTTTTGTTGAGAATATTTACTTTTATAAGAGATTTTAAATTTCATTTCAAATCTTCCAATAACTGTACTTAAAATATTCCATTTTAGGCATCCTTTTCGTATTGCCGGATGTGCTAAATCAACCCCATAAACCCATTTTTCCAACTCTCATAAAAAAAAGCTAATAATTTTCATTAACTGCTGAAACCGTAAAAAATCGATCCTTGGTTAATGCAGCTATACTGTTCAGTTATTAACCTGATACAGGAGATTTGAAGAAAACTTCTAATGATGTTCACAATTGACCTTAACAGTAAAATTTTTTAAATTTGATGCAATTAAATTAATATAGTAGTTAAACAGTGTTCCTGGACTGATTCAACTTGCCTATTTTGCCAATATCAGCAGTTATCTTTTCTCCAAAATGTAGCTTAAAAATGTGCCACATTTAAATTTATAATCATAAATAAATTGTGGCAATGGTATAAATCAGAATCATGTTATTGGATATCAGAAGCATCCATATCAGATTTGTTATTGGTGAATACCTTAAAGCCATGTAGCCGTATTTCAAGGAATAATGTAATCTCAATTATTATTGAAATACATTTTATAAAGCTCAATGAAATAACTTATCTGACAAATCTTACTTAAAAACTAAATAATTCATTTTTATTGGCCAAAGGAAATTTTATTTTTTCTAAATTTTGAAGAAACAAATTAAGATTAAATTATGTTGTTGTTATTGTTGCTTATCCCTGGTGCAGGAAATCCCACACCAGGTCCAGAAGATCTGGCATAGGGTAGTATGCAGCTTCTTTTTTGGAGAGGAACCACAAGGGCAGAAGACTGACTTGACCTCTGAACACACATGCCATAGGTACCTGTTTATAGAGTAGGCAACCATTCATGCAAGGAATAGACAAAGACAGGATAGAGAGAGAAAGCACATCCATGTGTCCGAACCGGTATTCGAATCCAGACCTTCCTATCCGTAATCAGGCATGCTAACCACTAGACAGAGTAGGCGGCAGATTAAATTATTATGATCGAAACGAAACATATAGATGCTATGAATTTAAAAATTCATGTTTATTTGCATGATTATTAAAAGTTAGTGTTATTTAACTGCTTACAAATATACAAATATGTCGCTATTCCATGATAATAAAATTATAATTTTTTGAATATATTTAATATTTTAGTAATAACATTTTATTAAAATGATATTTTTTTTTTTATTCTTCAAAGTTAAATATAATATTTAAGTTCTAAGAAATAGGATTTTAGATAATTTACGTTATTTTACTTCAAATAATCTTTTACAAGAATATTTGACTGATGGAAAAAATAGTCCCCATACATAATCTCAAAAAAATTGAATGTATTTAGACTTCCAAATGATATTTTTAAGAACCGGTTTGTAAAGCGAAACCATAAAATGTGCATTATCAATTTCTAAACTGCGGAGTTAGGCCTTAATAAGGTGTTCCAACTGGGGAAAGAATACAAAAGCAGCCACATTCAGGGTCACAATCATTACAATTCAATATCATGAAGGGCAAACACACGGAGGGTGGACAAGAAAATTGATCTCTTCCGCTACATGGAGATATCATCAACAGGTGCTCTGGATATTACACACACATACAAAGAAAATAAGAAATTCAATGATCCGGTATAGAATTAATGACAATCTTATTCAATGCGTTAACTCGTCAACAGACTTTTAAACACGTAGTACCATGTCGATAAAAGATGTACTAGCTGATACCACGTTTGAATGCCGCCAAAATGTGTATCTCATTGTACCTATTGCAATATTTTCACGGTCATGAAGGATATAAAGAGTTGATTTGATAAATTTTGAATCTAATGTAAATCAAATATTAAAAAATAGAAAGAATAAAACAATTTGTACACGCTGATGCCAAGCTCGAATGTCACCAAAATGTGTATCGCATTGTACCTACAGTAATAATTTCACAGCCATGAAGGTTATAAGGGATCCATTTGATGCAGTTTAAATATATATATATAATGGGAATGAAGTATAAAGAATAAATTAATTTGTCACAGATTTGTTGAAATCTTTGAGAAAATAAGAAACATTTCAGAAACAACTTTTCTTGGTAATAATTCCGTTAATACTTCATCAATTCGTACTTTTAAATATGTCATACTGAGCTTAAGTTTAATCTATTTGTAATCGTTAGCATTAATATTGTGCACATAAAGTAAAGTGCAATTAAATTTTTGGAAATTGAATTATTCTGTATTTAAAATTAGTCTTTATGAGCAATGCCTGTCATTAAACTTACTACACCAAGAAGGAGTTACGAAACGCATTGGAAATTTACACAACAGGAAGATAAAGTAGAAATGTAAACGATTATTTTCTTAACGCATCCGTGTAAATTAGATGGTAGTAAAAACGTTTATAATGTGTTTAAATGACGAAATTGTACAAAGTTTTCTCAGAAATAAATTGCATTTGTTACCTGCTAAAAAATTGTTGTAATGCTTCGTGTAAGAAAAAGCATATTTATTACGTTGATAAAAGTCAAATTGAACTTAATTGTTTTGTGGTTTATCGTAACACAGTATTGACGTTCACGTCAATCGATATCTCATGACAGTCTGCAGAATATGGAATCGATGAATTCAGGACAGTCATACGTAAGGTTGCGTTAAGTCCCCGTGATCCATCAGGGAAGAAGAAATTCGAGTTACCATTAAGACCTTGATGAATCACACAACCACATCACGAGCCTTGACTCAATAATTGGGGTCGTTTACAAGACAACAAATGTCCTCAGGAACAGTTGTACGATGTATATAGTGGAATCAACTTCAATATATAGTAGATAAAGGAATAGGTGAAGTTATGCTTTTCAAACCAGACCCTGTTCTACTTACAGTATCATGGTAATCATATACATATTTGTTACATTAAGAAGAATACATGATTCGCTACGTCCATTCAACATCATCATATTAGCTCATCACCTTAAATAATAGTACGTGATGGTGTTGGATACACTCAAAATCGTAATGACGATACTTAGAATAATTGCCGCTTCACGTTTCTATTGTATTAAGGCCCTTAACTTTATTCTTTACTTGAATCCAACAGAACACCCTCTTTCAGTAGTATAATGTATGAATAATTTTGCTCTTAATTTATATGAACCTTCCTTAATACCAACAATGTTCAACTGCTGATTTGTCCACCATGTTCCTCAAATCTCTGTCAAACGACTGACTCATCAACATACACAGTCTTTACAGTTGATGAATTGTGGCATTGCTTTGAAAAGCTTTTTGGGCCACCTTTATCTCACTCAATGTTCCGACATATACATACTATTCTTGCTGAAAAGGTGGTTGTTCTAAGTATTGGTTTATCAGGAACTATTTTAAATATTTGAAAATTTAGTCACTTATTATTTCCAATATAATTTGTTTTTCTAATAAATACCATTTTGTTATTTTCGTTTCTTTTTTTTATACACAGAAATTTTGGTAACTAGTAGAGTATTTAGGGTTAGTGATATTCGTAATAAATTTCTAAATTACACTTGAAAGCTAAACTAAACTATATGACTACAATATTGATAGAGATTATAAAATGTGAACAATATTTAGTTGTAATATTTTATTTTATGCAGCGTTGAATGATAAAAGAATTTAAGAAGACTCTTTGAAGCTGTGAGTATATATAATTTATAATACACATAGCATTAAAAAACTAATTATTTAATTTCAGTGATGATTAATATTATCTAATTATATTGTGCTCAACTGAAACAATTATGACTTTTTTAGTTAAAAATCAATTGTTTGCTTAATTGAATATATAATTCATCGTAATATTTCTTAGTTATATTAAAATAAGAAATGAAGACTGCCAACATGGAACAGTTTCTTATATTATAGTATTTGATAATTTGTTTTCTTAAAATAGTGCGCTTCAAGGAAAGATTACAAAGTATGTGTGCTAAATATTATCTTTTGATTATTTTAAATTAATTTGCGCGTGATTAAAATAATTATACAATGAAATTCAACTGTTTCTGATATTTCCAATCATGAAATTATGCATTCAAGAGTTATTTTAATTTAAATTTCGTACATTAAGTATTTCACATTTCTAAATCATATATCTTTTATTGGTTCATCAGGTTACTAAGTATCCTATGCTTTAGATTTCATTTATGCTTATATACGATATAATTGGAATCAATAGTTATTTTCCTCAGATTCTTATAATACTTTTGATATTTGTTTTTCCATTATTAAAACATTCAAAGAGTTGGAGAGGTCATATTCATAAAGCATATATAAAACGTGAAATTAAATCAAAGCTACATATTTTTAATCTCATCTGTTTTAATAATATAGTAGATAGTTATACATGGTAAAATATTTATTTAAAATTGTATACTTTAAAATCTTATATTAGACTTTAATTTCTGGCACGAAAACATGAACCATTATATTTTTCAACTAAATCTTAATTATTTATACAAATCACTATTCCTTCATCTGACTGAATAATTGTCTCTATACAATGTGACATCGTTAAATTCATAACAGGAAGCTTGGAACGTTAATACTAAAAAATAGACTTTTCTCAGTAATCATTAATAGAAAATTCTTTTATACCCAATGAGATTCCTTCCCGCCTAAAGCTTTTTTAATGTTTCCTGTCTCTTTTAACAAGGAAAGAGCTTTAAAAACACCAGTGAGACTCTATGATCTTTTAGAGCTTTAATTACTTGGTTATATGAAAAGATGAGAATAATGACAAATTGCCACTCGTCCAGGTGAAAAGTTCTCTCGGCAACCCATTCACGTTGCCCAATTTCTTGATTTTCTGAAGATAACGAAAGAGTTCACATGCTTTGCACCTCAGCGAGTTCAGAAACAGGACATTCTTCGTAAGAAGTTTTTGCAACGACCTCTCCCTTGTTGCTTTGTAATATAAATAAACACTAAAAAGAACAACAGAGCGAAAAAATGAACAATAGAGCATTTCGAGGGTTATTTTACCACCAAAGTGTCCTTGACTCTCATTGATGTTGATGATAAAGGGCCCACTAAATTGGGTCCGATTGTCAGAACAAAATCACTCAAGACCTTTATTCAGCAATAGAATAACGACAGACCAATGGAAAGAAAAGTTGCATCAACAACTTGTTTTAAAAACTCCACTTTTAGGGTTAGTGGTGCGATTAAAAAAAATCTGCGGGTAAAAAAAAAAAAAACACATTATTTTATTATCTTCCATAATTGATCGACATTTCGTAAGCTCTCGAGCAAAATGGTGTTAAAAAATTTTGCAAGACTGATTGTTCTCTTTTTCTTTCGGTATCATTTTCGAACGATTTGGCCATTTTATTTCTTGGTTCTAAATTCTCGCATTCCAGTTAACTTTCGCAACTGGAGAACATTGCTCAAGCTTTTTTGAAGCAATAGGACTCGTGGATTGATGGACAAGTGTAAATATTTTTTATGACATTAAAATTAAGTTATATATTGTTCTGGATGCAAAATCATGCATGATTCCGAAGCTTGAATTTGTGAATCTGTTTCGAAGAAACTTATAAAATCCTGTTCTATAATTCTGAGTAAATGGAATTTGTTCTAAAGGAAAAGCAATGGATCATTGATTCTCATCATAGAAAAGAATGGTTAATGGTGTGAAAATATTACTACTAACTTACACGAAATCACCTTATTTCACGCTAAATCTCGCTCACTCACATAAAAATACAGTCGTTAACGATTTTCGAGTTTAGTAAATACCTTTAAGTGTGCATAAAGCACTCTCTATCATTACATAATATTTCCATCATAATGATCGCATGTTTAAAGTTGTTAGACTACCTTCAGATACGGAACTGTGAATGACACTTAGACATAATAAAATTTAGCCTGATTTTTTTCTTTTAATTTTAAGGTTTTTAAACGCACAGAATGTAAGATTTATTGCATTTCTAATGGCTTAATTTAGCTCTTAGTATCTTTTCATATATAATAAAGGGCTATTATGGGATATATTCAAAATTAGTTGTTTAAAAAAATTTAAATTGGCTCATCTTTGGCTATTTATACACGTACTATAAAGGAAAATATATCTCCTAAAGCGCCAAATATATTTCTTATAAATCTTTCTTTCTAAGCCTGTTTCATTTTTATCTCGTCAAGTTTTTTACGAATAGTTAACTTTGCCTCTTGATTCATTGCAAAATACATTTAAAAATTTAAACAATAGCTTATTTTCGAGTTATACCTAAACATTCTCCTGTCCAAAAACATTTACTTGCACTAATAATTTCCAATGTTCCTGAAATAATTTCAAATGTACAGTATTATATTTTGCATACATTTTTCACTATTTCAATGTATATAAAAGTCACGCTTTTCTATAAATGCAAAATACCAATTCATTTAGAAAACAAAACATATTTCACTTTTTTGTTAAACATTATAGATACAGGTTTGGTTGCCCAAAAATTTAGGAACAAAACAAAATGCAAAGAGAATAAAATAATTGCAAAATATAAGTTAAAAAAAAATAAACCAAGAATAATATGTAACAGTAAAAACTCTTCATTTATTTTGCTTTTAATGTGGTTTATATACATTTCATTTTACTTAAAGAGAAATTATCATAAGTTTTCATAGCCACGTAAAAATTAAAAAATTAAGAACAACACATAAAAAAAGTTTTGTGATTGCATAATAGTTTAAAAATCAATGTTTAAAGTTGGATTAGAAAATTACTGCTTAACCATGAGAAATAAAATTGTTGAGTGTAACTGTAACCAAAATTGACGAAAAGTTAAATGTAAATAATAACAGATGCACAGCCAATGTAATCATAAACATTAACTTAATAAGTATATTTTTCTTCATTCTTTCATTTATGCGATGATTATATTCTTTACATTTTACAAATTTTGATATTTTTTTAATTTCAGAATATTTATGCGATTAAATTTTAAAAAATGATTATGGACTTCGAAGAGACGGCTGTGTTTCCTCCCTGCTAGCAAGTTTTTGATAATGATGCAGTTTGCAAATTTATTTAATCCATTAACATATCAATATTCATAATTCGCTTGGTTTTTAAACGTATTTGGATTAACTTAAAATTATTTTTTATACAAAAGCGATAAAATATTTACGTATTAAAAACATTATTCTGTGAAACTTAATTGAATCTATGTATTATTCACTGGTCAATCCCATTGTTAGTAGGAGGAAATTGGTGAAAAAAGGGAAATTTTTATGATGAAATAAAAGAATAAGCAGTGTAAATAATGAATAATACACTTTTTTAAAAAAGGGAATTAAACTATAAATTCATTTTGGAAGATAAGAACAGCATTGAATAATGTGAAATTAAAATTTCATATTTTTATATATGCTTTGCACAATAAAGTAATTTTCTTTTCTAAATATTGACTTAAAGATTTTATTAAAAATACTAATAGAATATATTATCAAGAAGTTAAATTCATGTTTTTTAAAATCAAAATTGAGTTTATATAAGAACATCTTTTTTATTTCACTTTAGAAAAAGATATTCGAGTCAAATATTCAAGTCAAACTATATCTCCAAACATCCCTTTTAAATTTTCAAATTTTTATTTTTTATTTATTTATTTATTTTTGACAGATTGAAGCTATAAATGAGATCGCCTTCTAATTTTTTTCCAGTATTACCTTCAGATATCTATTATATATTTTTCGTATAAATACATAGAAATCCATTATTTCAGAAAGCATTTGTATAGTTTCAAATAGTAGCGATGAATCGATAAATTAAGAAATAGTTTTTGTATCTTCCATTCATTGCTCGAATATTCCTTTACATTTTCCAGATTTTTTTCCCTTTAAATTTATTCTCATTTATAAAACAAATGAGAAACTCGAAATAGAGACTGGCTGTTACACAATAAGGTTATGATACAGAGATTGCAAGATATCCGTACATTTTCTTCGTGTTCATATCACACAAAAGCTTCCTAATCTGCATAAGAAACATCAGTGTTTATATATAAAGTATAATATGTGCTGAGAGAGAAACAAACACTCAGGTAAAATATTTGTTTGACAGTATGAATCATCTCCTTTATTCCTTCCTTTTACCATACTCTTTTGCTTGCTGAGGAAGCTCAAGATTTGGATCAGTCTCTTATCATCACTGCTGAAGCTGCGAACGCGGTTGCCAAACGCACACTTTTCGGTCAGCATTTTAGAAAGCCTTTCATCGCAGAACTAAATTGCTCTAGAAACCTATAATCTATTATAGCAAGACAGATCATTTTAGGGGCATGAAAATACCTCCAGGTGACAACTCAAGATCCTACCCTTTTTGCAGAAGTTGTCATCAAACTGAATTATTCCTAAACCATATCTTCGACTGTCAATCCATTATTGCCTCTCTTCATGGACTTGAAGAACCACCGCAGGACATTCTTTATAGCCACCAGGCTCCAGAATTGGCGTCTCTTATTGTCAAAATGTGATTGGCTCTATATAATCTTCACTAACTTGGACACGATAACAGCAACCATACTCTTTGAAAACGATACTTAAGATAATTCACTGGCAATTCTCTCTCCTTTTTCAGAGAATAATATAATTTTGCAGTCGGCAGAACCATTTCTTTCTCACAAGCATCGAACAAATCTGTTCCAAAATTCTGAAAGGTAAATTTTGAAAAGGCAAGATAGGATTTTTAAATTTTTAGTAACTCGTTTATTTACTATTTTGTTATGTTTTATTTCAGTGTGGAATGTTAATTTTATTTACTATTTTGTTGTGCTTATTTCAAAGTGGAATGTTAATCTCGAAGGCTTCTTTTGCCATTCGTCACACTTTATAGCCACACACAGCGGTCTTTTTATTTTTCTTGCGTTTTCCATTAAAAACTATCGTTTTAACTCGTTCTTCATTGAGAACAAAAATTCCGAATTATAAATAAGAATTCAAGATATTTCCTTAATGTTTAGAGGACTCTAAATTTTTCTAATCTTAAATTTTTATTTTTTTTTTATCAAATTCGCTAAAATTATTGCCTATCGTACCTTTTAATAACCATATAAATCACTATATGGATGGTCACACACATTCCATATTAATAATAATAAACTATAAATTATTATTTAATATGAAACAACAAATGAATTACAATGATTTTTCTAAGACAAGAAACTCGCACTTTTAGCCTTGTTAGCTTGCTTCTTACCTTGTTTTTAGACTTGAGTGTTATTTCTATGATGTTTTTATTTTATTGCAACAATAATTGGATCATGTCGAAGGTAGAGAAGAATTGTAAATAGCAAATATAAAATTCTGTTTCAAATATAGAAAAAAAGGTAGCAAAATACAATAAATTTTAGAAGAATTTATTATATTTTGCTAATTTTTTTTCTATAAAGCTCTAAATATCATGAATCACGTTTATTAATTATTTAAAATCTACGGGATAATGTCCGAGAGATTTTGCAAAAGTTTGTGAAAAGGACTTTAAAAAGGAAGCGAAAGTAAGAAAATAAATTTAATTAAAAACATTATAGTAAGGAAATATATGTAAACCTTTGGACCTAATCTGAGTGGGTTCGAAAAATTCTAAAAATGTGCAAACTAAAATGAAACCACCTCACCACACAGAGATGTATACTATTACTTAGAGAAAGAGATTATATCATTAGAAGCTTATTACAAAACACATCCTATAAGATACTTTTATAACAACAAGGTACAACTATAGAATTGTAAAAAACTATTAAATCAGAATAAATTCTGTATGCTAATACACCAGATGCAAGATTTAAAATTTTTCAATGCGTTTCAGGGTTTTTAATGTTTGTAATAAATAAAATATGGTAAAAAAAAGGGAAAACATAAAAATTCCACGTGTAAAGGAAATGGAGCTAGAGAGTGATAGAGACAGAGAGCGAGAAAGGATTTACATAAAAAGAAAAATATTGCTTCAAAAAATCATTTATCATTCAAAAAAATTATTTTACTAAATTATGTATCTCTGAAATGCTTTCGCTGGTTCACAGAAGAAATGTATCCATAGTTTCTTTCTATTAAAATTCCTTTAGATTCATAAATAACAAATAAATTTGCAATCAATACCTATTTATTTCTTGATTAATAACAGTTTTAAGAGTGAAAGCTGTCTCTCTCTTGCCACTGCCAAGCCTATCATTAAGAAAAAGACGAATGACCTTGTCCAACATCAATTTGCTGAGAGAAATTCTAATAAGATCTGGCGGAATAAACTTAGGGATCTTCCCATGTGGCCAAGGCGTAAAGCAGTTCCTGAGTTTCGTCTGACCACTGGACATGACTGCTTCCTAAAACATCTACCTCAAATCCATGTGGTTCAGACCCCTTTCTGCAGACTCTGTGATCTTCGAAAGGACATGGATACTGACCACATTCTGCCCGGCACTAAAGGGTTCCTCTTTGAATGACCGTTACTGGCGCAGTAGGGATTTGCTGGATTCAAAGACTTTTCTCACCACTTTGTTTTAGTTTATTTGTTTGTTGTTCTTGTTTCCTCTGCCTTGTGGTGCAGAGGTCTTTTGTAACAATGATCATTGGAAATAAAACAAAACAGTTGTAGGATTTTATATTATTCAAAACTAAAATATTTGTGATCCAACAAAAATTATGCAAGGAATATTTATTCTTTCGTTTGTCCTCAGTTTATTTGATTCAAAGTAACGAAATAAGTTATCAGCGAATCAGTTAAGAACATTGACTATAAAAATTTCATAGCAGATGGTACATAACAGATTATCTCCACATGGGTCTAAGTGGAATGTATTTTCCAAAATTTTAATAAAAAAAGAAATAAATGAAAAAAGGTATATAAGTTATCTTATGACTATATTCGGCTATTTTATAAGTAATAATTT
>JAPDSC010015518.1:167470-198612 GCA_026290005.1 Latrodectus geometricus | reverse complement strand
TTCACCTCTTATTTCGAAACAGATTTTGCTTTAAATTCTTTTAAAAAAGTTTTACAAAACTCACAAAATGGCTTCATTAAGTGTAAAATGATTAATACTATTTACAACGCGTTTCTAAGGAAATATAATTTGAAGTAAAATTTCTAATAATAAAAAAAGTCGGCTTATGTTTCTGCTTCTTAAACTTCACGTTTCTATGGAATTTCATGCATATAACAGTTTGAATTAAATTCCTCATTTAAAAATTTTCAAAGTCTTAACTAAAAATTAAAAATTACTCTTTTCACTTCCATCAAACTATTCTATGTTACTTTTTAATAAACACTAAGCATAATTTAATTTTCTAATGTTATCAAATTGAAGTGCTCTTAAACACATTAAAAATAATTAAGGCTTTGAGTTCTTTATAGCTCATATTATACAGCGTATACTTTATTCATTATAATTAATAATACATTTTTTACTTACGGATCATTAGTTACTCTGTGTGCGTGATTTGTTTTCATTATCTCCAGAAAATATGCAGTATTTTACACATTATCACTCTCTCTTTATCGTTTTTTAATTAATAATATTTTTTCTAAATAATTTAAACAACAAAAGAACAATAATTTATTTTTGTATCCAACGTTCTGAACATTTAAAGTGCAACTTAATCATTTAATTTCTTATTTTTTTCAGTTTTGATTTTTTTATTACATTGATAGTTTAAAATGGTTTTCATCATTTTTGGTGGTTGGTATCACAAAATTGCTGTAAATTAACTTACACAAGCAATAAGTATTTGTTGTTTTTTCTTTTTAAACATATGCATTCTCATTCTATAATTATTAAATGTTTAGATAATAGCTTATAAAAAATGTTGTAATTTTTTCATTATATTGATAAATAATTGAAATTTTTTCCTGAATGAAGTTTTTGATGGCTTAATCCTTTTATTACACCTTTTTTTAATAAAAATTCTAAAGTCTATTTTTCATGTACGATTTTTTAGAGGTATTTCCTTTTTATAGTATTTATAAATAATTGATATTTCTTCAAATAATTTTTAATACTACTTCCTGTTTTCAGTTTATTTTAACATCTTAACACTGGTTCATGTTTTCGTGGATTTTAATTGGTAAATTAAAATATTGAACACAATTATCCAAATAAATATATTCAGCAATTATTTTACGAATATAATTAGATAGGCATTATTAAAGATGTCTTATTTTTCATATTGATGGTCATTTTCCTAGTGTGTACATAGTACGTAGTTTTCACACGTGTCACAAGAAAAATATTAAAGTGGTTTTATTACCGTCTTAAAAATATAAGTTAATATAAACTTAATTTTATTAATTTTATTTATTAGAAATATCATTTTAGCTATTCTAGATTATTTTTAGTTATTCATTTTCTTTGGTTATACCAAGAAAATAATTTGGATTAGTAATTACATCTGATTTTAAATAACTTGTCAGTTTTACAGTACGTTAAAAGCATGCAGTTTATGTATTGCTTTATATTGCCTAAGACTTACTTCTGTAATATTTGCATAGTATAAACATATAACAGCTAATTACAGGAGTAATTTGACCTTTCGATCTGCCATTGTCAAAATGTTGAGTAACATAAAATTTAAAATAAAAAAAACTCTATATTGGAATTATCCATCAAGGATTATACTTTATTTTTGACATTTTTTAATTATTTTAAGATTTCTTTAAATTCTTATTTACAAAATATGCAGGTGAAAATGGACCAAAGTAAACGTACTGAATTGCAATGAAGCGAAAGAAATTATGGAAAGGATGAAATGAAGTTGCATATAATTCTTTTCAGTAATAAATATTTTTAGTAACATTTAAAGCATTTTAAACAGTTAAATATTTTTTAAATTAATAATGCAAAATATTTATTGGTAACATAAATATTTCAAAGATATATCCAAAATTTACTTATACGAAACCATATAAATTTCACATAGTTTTTTAAATTTAATATAAAAAGATGCTATTTTTATTTTAATTATTTTTTTTAAAAATTTTTTATAATTATTTTTCAGGAAAATATTTCTAGCATTTAATTATAAATTATCAGGAAAATTTTTTAACTTTTTACATGTTTGAAAATGTTTTATTAAATTTATTAGAATATTAATATCATTTTAATTTAAATGAAGTTTGATCAATAAGAAGAATAGATATGCTAATTTCTTAATAAGCACAAAAAAATTAATTTTATATTTTGTATATAAATTGGCATCCATATTTATAGTTTTGTTATAAAGTAAATAATTTAATGATATCTTAAAAGCATGAGAGATGATAATATTTAATGTATTGAAAAATTTTATCATTTTTGGGCTCAACCCTTTTGTCTTAAATGTTTTAATTAAACTAAGTCTTAAAATATTAATAATTGAAAATGCTTTGTCTTAAATTTTTTATTTTGTTAATAATGAATCAAACATAAAGGTGTACTTTCATTTTCAGAAGTTATTAATTTTATGTTATAACTAGAATATTTATTTAATAAAAGTAAGTAATATATTCTAAATTAATTTTAAATTATATTTGAAAAAAAGTTACAGATATTATTGAAAATATCAAATATTATTAACTGTTATTGAAATTCTCAGAAAACTATTTTTTAAAATTAATTTTATGTTACTAATTTTATGTTATAACTAGAATATTTATTTAATAAAAGTAAGTAATATATTCTTAATTAATTTTAAATTATATTTGAAAAAAAGTTACAGATATTATTGAAAATATCAAATATTATTAACTGTTATTAAAATTCTCAGAAAACTATTTTTTTAAAATTAATTTCCAGTATCGTATCGTTCTTGTGGAATAGCTATTTTTGATTAATCTGGGCTATATAAATAAGGGAATAAATAAACTTCCATGTGAGATTTTAATCAATTATATATTTGAAATACTATCGTAATTTTTCTAATTATATTAATTACACAATAATAAAAAATTCTTTGAAACTATTAAATATTAATACACAAATTACCAAATTATATTAAATAGGCTAACAAATGCAAACACAATATTCTATTGCATAGACCATACTTTTTCGATTATATTCTGTATAGATTTAAAAATTATAAATGAATGAATATTCTTTTGGAAAATAAGTCAAGCTTTTGGAAAATTATCAAAATTCTTAAATTAATTACTTGAAGAACATATTTCTTCGCACTTAAGCTCAAAAGATATTATTAAATTAATTAATGGAAGCATATTTTAAAAAGAGGGTATAATTCTATCAGCACATATAAATATAATTAATGGTATTGTACTTAATTAGCTAATTTCCTGAAAATAATTATAGGATTGTCATACTCATGTAATGAATGATTGAAATATCTAATTAATTATTCCTAATTTAATTGCTTCAAAAATTACCAAAAAATTAAGACGAAAATAATATACTCTGAATTTGGGGGAACTGTATGTATACAATTATGTGATTTTTGATACTGGTATATTTATTTTATACTATTTCCTGGTTATTTTTGACTAATTCAAGTGTAAAATCATAATTGCTGACTGTAGAATTAAATGTATACAAAAATTGTTTTTTCGTCACTAACTTTCATTTTTCAGCCACAGATAATATTTGCTTTTTATTCCTCTTCGTATTCTTTATCATGAAAAATTAATAATGCTTTGGAAATGTAAGTAACTTCGATATGTTCAAATTAATATTACAAATTACTTAGAAGTTTTTCAGAAATAATGGGAATAATCTTCATACGCATTAACTAGTAAATATAATTTTTTTAAATAAAATTTACCACTGTTTAGGAAAAGTAATAGTTGGGCATAATAGAGAATGTAATTTTAAGAAACTGAAATAAAAGCATAACAATACTATTTGTTTTATCTTTTTCTTGGCTATTATATTTGTTAATATAATATAGATGATCAGTTTAATTGACTGAAATTAGCTTTAAAACGTAGTATTTGATATTTAAATATAAAGATAGATTGGTTATCTAAGGAGGATCAAACGTACCATTTGTAGTCTGAACTCTATAATTTAAATTTTTGAATAAATAATAAAAAGCATAACACTTAAAAACACATATATTCCACACACATTTAGGATTAATATACATATTATATTATTATTTACTATTAAATAAATGAAAATGGATTGGGTATATAGAGTAAAAATAAAATAATAATTATCTAAAGAGGATCAAGTATATCATTTGCAGTCTGAGCTCTATAATTTAAATTTTTAAATAAATATTAAAACACATAACACTTATATATAAAAACACATATATTACATTTAGTATCAAAATAAAAATTAACATATATTATTTAATGTTTGAGGTATTATTTTTTCACTATACAATATTTGCCTTATTTAGTTATCAACAATGAAAAGATACGAAACAATTTTTCTCCTCTACAAGGAATTAGTTCTTGTCATTTTTAAAACATGTATTTCTTCATTTTAGAATTTGATAAGTTTTTGTGTTCCAATGGAAAATACATTTCATAAATTCCTGCAAGAACTATGTGAATGTAGATGAATATAGTAGATACTAAGATTGATATTATATATGTTTTGGTCAATAATAAATAATGTGGCTTTATATGTTCTATGTTTTCTGAAATTTTGAAAGGTGAACGTATTTCAAATTATATAATAATGAGACTCTTTTGAAGGCAAATTCCTTTTGATTTTAACTGAGTAATAGAATTAATATTATTTAAGTTGTAGAATTATTATTATTAAAGAGTTTTTAATAATAATAATAACTCTACAACTTTGATTATGAAATAATGTATTGTTTCATTTTAATGTGTTTGTTGACAGATATTTTATGATTTTTGGAATAATGAAGTACTTAAAACTGTTTATAAAAGGTTATTGTTTATATTAGTAAAAAATAACTTAAAGATTTCATGAAAGAAACCAAAATATTTAATCCATTTTCATTTTTTATATGTTAAAAAATTTCTTTTATTCAATTGTAAGCCTTTTAGAGTCAATAGTCATATGTGAATAAAATCTGTGATAAAGAAGAGTATTTTCAAGGTTCCGAATGAGACTAACTAATTATATTTATTACAAATAAGCAAAAATAAAATTTTAGTGAAATTATTTGATTTATAAAAGATTTGATAATATTTGTCACTTATATATATGGAATATTTGAAATAAAACTCATTTTTCAAATTTCTTTATATAGTTTGTTTGTCTTTAAATTATGCTACGGTAAAATTGATAGATACGTTTAGAAGGATTTCTTTATTCAACATGATACGAAAATTGAAGAATTATACTATTAAAAAGCTACAACAAAAAGCCGAAGCTTAAAACAACAGAAATTTACACAATAGTAAAAACAAGCTCTGATATATAAGTGATTAGCTTTAGCAAATCACTTATATATCAGAGCATTAGTTTGAAATAAACGGTAGTAGCGACTCCTGCAAAATGAATATAAAAGATGAAAATTTGCAATAGGTTTTACAAACATTCATTTTTCATTCTGTACGCAGCTTTAAAGATTTTACTTGAGTGTTCTTTATAGAAAAACATTGTTAAGAAGAATCTTGTATGAACATGAAATGCCTACCAGTACATTTTTGACCTTGATAAAGACTGAAGGTTAGACTGTCAGGTTTGTGGCTTATGTTTCACAGCCTTATTGCTCGCATACATCTACAATTTTGTAGATAATAGGGAATCAACAAGTTCAGGATGGTCATATGGAACGTCCTACTGGATAACACCATATGACAAATTACTGAAAAGACACACATGCCTGTATGGATTTTTTGATTGTTAAATCCTGTTTCGAGCTCTGAATCAAGAAACGAGATCGTTTGTACGACAACAAGATATTCCATGAATGCTTCAATGATGCTTACATCAGCAAAGACATCAGCAAAGTAAGCAACTATGATCAGCAAGACAACTATGATTTCAGTAATCCTTAATGGTATATAGTATACAGAAGTGAATTCAGTGGAGTGATTGACGACGAAGGACATCATTTTTTAGACGAATCTTGCTTCTGTTTACCGCAACCTCATTATTGTTATTCTAGCATATAACTTAAAGGGATTGTATGGAATACTAATGGTAACATATCTCGGTCACCAATTGTACACATTGATTCCTTGAATTATGACCGTTACATTTCTGTTACGTTAAGCCACGCGGCTCTAGCCTTCATTTGAGCCCTGCAATAGTAAATTATTTAGCAGGATAAAGTACCAACTGCATGTTGTTGTATTGGATGGATCTTTCTTTATGCTGAATATATTAGAATGCTGAATTGATCCGTTCATTTGTTTGACCACTCACCAATAGAAAACTTTGAGTTCATTTGATAGACTCGTCATCCTGCACTATGGTCAATGAACTGCTTGACTAAGGCAGAAGAGATTGTATTGCTGCCAGATGTGATAACTCTATCAATGTTCTAGAAAATTAAACTTCATGTTTTTATCAGTAAAATATATTTTTTCAATAAATATAATTATGAGTCTTGAATTTCTTTCTTACATAATAGTAAATTTAATGACCAATAGTATACTTTAATATAGGAATTTTTCATGGGAGCTGATAAATTAGTTGTGTGTGAATAGTTCATCGTGAAACAGAGAAATATTACAATGAGTATTATATTTTGTCGAAGACATTAGTTAAAAAGATATGAGTAATACTTTAAATTTCCTTATGTCACAATCATTCCTAGTTTATTTTAGAGTTCAAATGCCATTAAAGTACTTATCAATGAACTGCTATACACATCCTAACTATATATTTGTGCCATGTATATTTGCGATTAGATTAAAATAGCATACCTTTCAATAGTTGATAAATTTTTTTATTAAATAAGGAAATATTTAACATAGTTTTTAAGACACAAAAAGTAAATACTTACAGAAATCAGAGCATTTTTTGTAACAATACTACCAACCCATATAAAATTAAGTAAATTGCATACAAATGAAGAAAGTTCTATTAATTAGAGTAATTAAAAAGTAATTAGAACAAAAATGTTTTATTTTTAAAATTTATGATATTTTTATTAATTGAATTATTTTTCATTCGTTTTAGTCAATAATGAAAAAAAAAACCATATTCTCTGAATAAATAGGTTTTAATATGCTTAAATATGTCAAAATGCTTTGTTAAGATTTGTTTATTTCCTTAAAAACTTCACATCAGTTATTGATAACAAAAATAAAAAAGAGTGAAATACAATAAATGAGCTTAGCATACTAGTTCATCATAAATTTTTATTATTCATAATGGAATGATACGTGACAGCTGTAAGTTACGTATCGCTTCACTATGAATATTAATAATTTATGCAGTTCTAGTGTACTGCTGAAATGAATGAGTGATTATTTGTTACATCATTGATTTTATTTTGTTTTGAGTCTCAAGTATTGAATATTAAAATTTTTTAAGTTGAGTAAATTTTTTTCATAAATATTTTTCACTTACTATATTAAATAATCGATATAAGTTCAGAATTTTAAGGAATTGCAAAATTTAAATATCAAGCATATGTTTTTGAGCTTAACAATTCTAGATATATGAGTGGGTAACTGCTTAATTGAAATATATTATTAAAACTTATTGGAAATTTTAAGTAAATTAAATAAGGTAATAACCTTTTTAAGGCAATTAAAAGTTTTAACTTAATTTTTGAATAAACTATAAAATATAGTTTTGAATTTTAATGCAATAATTTTCATTCAAAATTTTAAATTACAGTAACCTAATATATTCTTTTTCAAGCTTATTTGCTTGAGGTTATGGTTATACAGATAATACTTTTTCTAACAATATAAGTAAAATTTTAATATATGCATTTAAATATTTGAAAAGATATCATTTATAATAATAAAAGAAGAAGTATTAAAATGTATATAAATGTCAAATTCTGTATATCAAAATTTTTTTTATGTATCTGAGTAATTTTGCACTTTTGATTCCATCAGTTTGGAATTTATTGCATATCTATAATAACAAAAATTGTTGTAATAATATTATGAATGAACATTGCATTTATTTTTAATTGCAATAATTTTCTGATTTTTTACAACTTTAAGTTAAATGAAATGATTTTTAAAATAAAATAAAAACAAAATCTAGGCACTAAATATAATAAAGTATCCTGTAAATAATGAAATTCAGTGCAGTTTCAATAAAATATGTCTTAATTATTTAAAGATTATTCGTCATGTAAATCGACTAGATAAATATTTTAAATTCTATCACAGTGAGTTAAAATTTGGCATTTCATATTCTTTGTCTGAGAGAAATAAAAAAATTATTTTATAACATATTTTTCATCAGAACATATAATCAAACTTGAATTATGTATTCTAACAGTTAACACTAGTAAAACTTTCAAGTATTTAAAATTTTGTTGATCAAAATCTAAATAATAAGAATTTATTGTACAAGTTTATGTCAGAAATTTTATTATTTAGTAAAATTGCAATTTCAAAACTATATTAAATTTGTTATTTAATATACCCTTGAATAAAATAGTAAAATATCCATGCTTTAAGTAAAAGCATAAATGATAAATCGTAATATGAATAATTAAATAAAATATTTCAAACATGAATGTTATAACTAGAGGAAAGAGTGTTTTTATATTTATTAATATTTATTCAATTCCTAACACATTTTGAAATCAACAATAATAATGCTAGAACTTCTATGTATAGTTAATATAAAATGTCTTTTTTCCTTTGAAAAGTCTCCCAAAAGGCGTTTATAATGAAAATATTAATATAAACCTTTCTTAAAATCTTGCTTTATTGGTATTTATAGAAACGTAATATAATCCCGGTCTTTTTTTAAAACATTATATTAAATTATTGCAAAAATATCAATAAAATCATATAAATATTTTTCACGAAAAAATATAAGTTTTCATAGCCTTACGGCATTTTAATATTAAGTATATTCTTTTTTTCAGTATACAAATAAATTTTATACATTATTAAAAATATATAAATATCTTAAATAATTTATATTATATTATACGAATTTTATCTTGATTGTGATATTTTCATTGATAATGAGTTTTGCTTGATATGTGTGAAATGTTTTCGAGCATCATGAAATAATTGTTCTCGAATTATTTATTTCAGTAA
Source organism: Latrodectus geometricus (assembly GCA_026290005.1). Classification (NCBI taxonomy): domain Eukaryota; kingdom Metazoa; phylum Arthropoda; class Arachnida; order Araneae; family Theridiidae; genus Latrodectus; species Latrodectus geometricus. Next base: position 189,451 of record JAPDSC010015518.1, on the reverse strand, counting down.
TATATTTCTATATGACAAAGATATTTCAAAATATGAATGTGATTTATGTTTTGAAAATATAATAAGTAAAATTAAAGAAGCAATTTCAATTTATGTGTCAAGTGGTTTTTATGGTAACAAATATAATATAAATGAATCATTTTATTGTTTAAATAAGTGTAAGTTTCTTGTTTGAGAATGTAGAATTTTTTTAAGGGAAATAACCAACCACCCTACATGACTGTAGTTAAAATGACTGTAGTAGTTTTAAATGATGAATTGCAATGGAGATTCGTTGGTAGGATAAATGTTGTGGACATATATATATATATATATATATATATATATATATATATATATATATAAACAACTCGTTGCTTCGTTTAAAATAATAACATTTAATCAAACTGTGTGTATCTGATTGAAAAAAATCTCATTCACTTATTGAAAAGCGATATGTGTCCTACTCACAACGTCTTACAAGATAGCCAGTCCATATTGTTTACACTTCCAAAAGTCTAAAAAGCAAAGTTGGATAAATTCTGATTGGAAACTTGTAACTGTCATTTACAAGATCGTGTCTTCTTCAATGACAAATGGAAATTCAACAAACAAAGCTATTTCTGAAAAATTTTCCTCTGAAGCTGGTGAAACAGAAATATGATCCTAACCTGAAAATGTCAAAGAAATTGATCACTTTGATGAAATTTGAATCTTTCCATAAAAGGGGATATCTTGGAGGAATATAAGCCACACCATATTTTTTTGCCTTTAATTATCAGAATAAAGTGATGGGATTTTTAAATATTTTGTGACATTTTTTCATAGAAATATGCAAGACCAATATTAATATGTATGGATGGTAAGACCGATTATATATGAATGCACTTGTTGCCGAATTCAGACTTAACACTTACAGAATATTTCTGGGATTCTATTAGAAGAGCCATTGCTTGTCGATAGCTTCTAGTAATTTCCAGGCATTATTTTGGAAGAATGGAAATTACGATTATAATCGTTGGTTAATAGGTTAATTAACATGATGAGAAGTTGCTGTGACATAACTGTGAAAGGGTGACAACACCCCTTATTAGAAGATGCCAAGAAGATAAAAAATATAAAAAACTTCCTGTGTTCATTACTTTATTAAAATGTTCCTCTATCATTAGCACATCTATACTTCTTTCTTTATTTACAGTGAAGCTTTAAACTATTAAATAACTTTATGTGTGTTTTATAGTATTTTTAATTTTATATTGTATTGCATTGAGATACAAGACCCTATTGTTGATACTGAAGAGGCTGGTTCTCGTAATTTATAATCAAGGTTAAATAACTAACCAAATTGATATTTCTAAATTCCTATTTCAGCAACATATTAAGGAGAGGGTATTAAAATATGATAAAATAATGCTGTCTAGTTAAAATATCAAATCCATCAGTTGAAAGATAAATTATTTTATAATTTATTACTGTACACCAATATTGTAATTTTATTGAACTATGTAAAGCAATGAAATATATTCCTTTACACTTTCTAACGGTACGTAAATACTACCACTTTTCTATTGACTTTCTAGCTTTTAATACTAAGTACGTTGTAAATATCGTTAAGAGGTTTTACAATAAATTTTTACTTAAATAATTTTATCATATTTTAGTGATATGATTTATATATGTATAGTTTTGAATGTATGCATATCTGTAAGATGTTACTGAATAGTGTGATGTAGTGCTATGACAAATAACACATCTTCAGGTATTTTCCTGAATCTTAATAATCATAAGATATGAGCATTTCTAAATCCATTTCAAATGTATTATAAGTATGAAGTTTGAGAATGTATAAATAACTCTGTTACAATGAAATCTGCTTAAAGCTTCCTTTCTTTTAGAAAACATTTTACTTTTTTGACATTTTAAGCTTTATAAAATTTAAAATTCTTGCACAAATATTCTATGCTATTTTTAGTTAATGGAATTTCATGTTATAGAAATAAACTTTAATGGTTCTGCAAAAATTTGATACATAAAAAAACAAAAAAAATATGACTTTGAATGGTTTTAAAATATTCTGGATACCTTAATATTTTATAAAATATTAATTCATTAAAAAATTATATATTCCTAAAATAATTTTTTTTCATCTCTTCAATATAAACTTACCTTTAATATAATACACAGGTATAATTTAATTAGTTCTTACAGAAAGTTTTACTTATTAAACTTTTTAATTTTTTCTTTAAAGTTAAATTTATCTTCAATTTATAATTAAAAATATAGGTCTGTACAATAAATAAATATAAACTTTATTTAATTAATATATTTAACATGTGAACTAATTACAAACAGGAAAGATTAAATTTCGTTACAAACTTTAATCAAGTGCAATTGCTTCTTCAATTTCGTTTTTTTTTACTCCTACGCAATATTATTCTTCTAATATCAGTAATTAAATTCAGTAACAATAAGAAGATTCTTATTAAAAGTATTTTATCCTATTTTCAACTAATTTTAATTTAAAACGTGTTTTAAATTACCGTGTGAATCTATTTCTCAGTGTTATTACAAGTCTTGTAACTTTAAAAATGGTTTTGATTATTTATATTCACATTTATTTCTGAAACAGATAAAAAATACAATTAAATGTTCTATGATAATTTTCTCTCAAAAATTTCCTGCAAGATGACAAATTTTATGGGTTAATATGAGAAAAATATAAGAATAAGCACCTGATAGCGAACCAACATTTATTAAAGAATGCTTGAATGTATTTAGAATTAAACATTTTTACCTGAAATTCATTTCAAGAATTAATATTAATTAATATTACGTTTAACTTATTGAGTAATGTAAATTAATATTAAAAATTATTTAAATTGGAACTTAAAATATTACTTAAGATTATTCATGACCAAAAAATTACATCCTATAGGATGAACATTTTGGTGTATGGTTGACTGGAAAAAGTTTGAATCTCAAAACTTTCATTGGATAAGAATTTAGGTTTTTTGATTGTGTTTTGGCACCGCGTAGTGAGCAGCCTAACGGTATAAAAAATTTCGAAGTTCACCACGTAAATTGTCTTTTTAAAAGAGTATAATAATGGGTCATATTCACTCATCCCAAGGAAGGTAACCTGGAAAACTCCCAAGCACCCATATCAACAGACATACATACAGAAAGCAGAAAAACAATATAAAACAATGTTAAACAGGATCTGAGACTGAAGTCGAGACACCTGACTATAAAGGGCAGTGAGAGATAAATACTTTACTTAAGATTTGGTTTTGGGATTCGTAATATTGGAGAGCAGTGATTACCCAGAATTTGGCCAAAAACAGTGTGCATGAGAAATATGGATAGAGAAAAAGAAACTCATCGTGAACAACAATCTTTCCATTTTTTATTTCACAAATATCAAATACGAATAAAATGATCATAATTACAAGAAAAAACACAAGGAGAAGAATGATTAAAATCAGAATTATTGACAAGAATCCTACATATTATTTTTGTGTGTACAAAAGGAAAGAAGTGGAGAAGACTTTAGGGGAAAGCAATGATTCTTTTGTTAAGACTAATAAGGAGGTGTTGTGAAAGTAAAGGAGAAGAATATAGATTTGAAAGAAACGTTTATTCAAATCATGTCATAGAAAACTAGATGACATTTAGTTACATAAAAAAGCTTATTGAGGAAGTGATCAAAAAATATTACTAAGTTTTCTATATATTAGATCTAGACATATCGATGGAATAGGTTCAAGAATAAAAATTGAAGATTACTCTTGATTTCATTGAAAGGACATCAGGAGAACTCTGCATAAATCAACATACCATCATTTTTCTCTTCGCTGAAGCGAGATGTCACAGCATTTCCAGCTTGAAAACTCTCAAACAAACATATCGTGCTCTTTGATGAAATGCAAATTTAGAGAAAAAAAAATGAATCGAATTGCTTAAGCAGTGAAAACAGGTGAAGCAACTAAGGTGAATGTCCTGACAAAGCTCTTCTGAAGTTAAGATCAATTATAAGGGTAATATACATTATAAATAGTATATATACGATGAGCTCTTGCGATAGAATGATGAAAAACGGTAAAATTCCTTAATGACAAAATGAAAAATATTCATTGCAAAGTGCTTTAACTTAAAACAGCTAGGAAGTAAAGCAGAGATCGCTGCAAACAAGCACCAAAAAATAAAGGTTGGCAAAAGTAACAGTAGCTTATGTGGTAAATGATGCAACATTACAGGCAGTGATGTTCAATCATCTACCATTAAGTCACAGTGAGCTTTAAATTTGCTTCTTGATTATCATTCCTTTGGATTGAAAGTGATTGGCTATAAATAAAATACGTGATATTTTTATAGGTACCCATTTAAAGGTCAAGATGAATAACCAGATTTTCTAATTTCATTTTTACATTGTTTTCCTCGCAGTCATTAGTGTTTATAGTGTTCGAAATTTATTTTAAATTGTAAGATCAAACAAAAAAGATTTATAGGCAAAAGAGAACTATAAGAGGAAAAACTGAATCAGTTTATTTTGAATCATTGTTGTGGATGCAAAAAATAGTTTTCTTGCTAAATTATTCCTCCATTGGAATTTAATACATGAAAATCTTTCTAAAATATTTTAAATCATATTCCTTCCGGTATGTATTATAGCTTATGAAGATTAAATATTCTCTTTATCTGTAACTAACTGAAGCAAAGTTAAATTTTGCAAATATTTCATGATTTCACTAATATCCAGGGTTATTTTTTTATAGTGACAGAGTGTGGAGCACCCTTTACCACGATCTAATAGCCGAAATGACATCAAACTTGGTATTCAGACTAATCAAGACAGGAAAAACGATTCAGTGAAAAACAATTTTTTGTTCCAAAAATCACCACTAGGGCATTTTGTGGTGGTTTATAATGTATAAAATGTGAGAAAAGAAAAATACTAACACATACAATCGTACAGTTAAATTATAAATGTTTATTTACATTAACTTCCCCGGTGATGTATTAGACTACATTCAATATGGAGACCGTTCTCAGAAATAACAATAATTATAAGTAATTTTTTTCTGCTTCGAAATTCCCGGAGAGCTGCGAATGCTTTACATTGATTCGTATAATACAGCTTCACCAGTAACGCACATTCCGGTAACATGGGAGGTATGACCACTGGAGCTAATTTACTTCATCTGAGATTATTGGTCGGAGCTGTCTACTCCTTGCTTTTATAGCCCCTATTACAGGTGCTGTCATTTGCATTTTGCTTTAACACCCGTGTTTTGTGCTAATTCTCATTATTGTAAACTACAGCAGTGCCATAACATTTTTTTTCATGGAATCCTTTTTTCCCATGTTTTGATTAGTCTAAATACTAAGTTCGGTGCCATTTCGGATATTAGATCGAGGTACAGGGAGCTCCAAACACTGTCACTTTAAAAAAGATCACCCTGTATATAAGTAATCAATGTTTCATGAATATTTACAAATGACCATGAAAATTTGTGAATGCAAACTGATCTAGAAATAGTTTTGAGCTGTCCTATTCTGTAATGTTATCCCATAAATAAGTCCTTATATAATTTTTTTTAAAGAATTAAATAAAGAGTACATTTGCGAGAATTAAGTTTTGTTTTTTCAATATATGTTATGTATTGAATTTAAAGTTATTGGGGGGAATTTAAAAGGAGATTTATATTATGAATCCCAATGTCTGAAATTATACTAAATATTCAAATATTATCACTAAAATTTTATTTCGACAATAACAAACATTTTGATGATTAAAATTCAAATATTAAAAATGTATTAAACGTTTCTAAATAGAAAATTTTGTTGTTCAATAAATTGTACAATTTTAACATAGCGTTAAATTTATAATTTAATATGCTAATATAGAATATTTATATTTTGAAAAAATTAAAATTTAACTATTACAATCAATATTTTCATAAGGTTTGATAATATTCTCTGCTCTAATTTAATAAAATATTTAAAACAAACAATATTATTACTAGATGAACAAATAATCAAACATCTACATTTATTCGCTTACTACACACTTTAAAAAAACTATAGATATCAATATACCTTTAATTTAAATGTAATTTCATCAACATATCTTAATTTGAAATTTATTTCTCTATTTCGCAATGTGCCTAAAAGGCTTCTATTTTGTAAATATTAATTGAATCCTTCATGTTTTGTAAGTATTTATGAAAAACATAATGTCAATCTTTATAATTTATCATGAAGTTGCTATATTAAATTTTGATGAAAAGTTATTGATAATTTATATACAGTGATTTTAGAAAATTTTTCTAGCCTAAAGCATATTAATGTAGTACTTATTTTCTTCCATTCTTGAGTTTACAAATAGATTTTATGTTTCAATAAAAAACTATAAAAAATGTAAACGCATTGAAATAATAAAACATTTTTATTAATTTTAAATTAAATTATAACTTCAGATGTTTTAGTAAACAGCTTTCAAAGAGTATTACAATTTCTTCATTGTTAATTTTTGTAAAATACTTTTATATAACGTATTTACAATGACATTTATAAAGTAAAGCTGAATACTAAAGTGTTATACTCTCTCTTGTAAGATTTTGCAACGTGACAGAATTTTCACAATTATTTTAATAATAATAATTGTGAAGTAATTCTGAATTTACAGAAGATGAAGTATTGAATAGTTGATAAAAAATCCTTCATAATTATTTTTTAAGAAACCCTGCTATTGATATTTATTGTTATTTTTTATTGTATTTTAAGTATTGAACTCAGTTAACAGAATATGCTGAATTTATGGACATTTTTTCTGCTTTCTTGAGATTTTTCAATACATTTTAAGAAATATTAAAAGTGTTTTGATTGTAAATTATATGAGAAATACATTAAATTTAATAAAGAAATTATTTCAGAACATATAATACTTCGTTATATTCATTTTCATGTCTCTAAAGATACCTTTTGGCTTATATTAACAAATAATCCTTTGTTAAATGCATACAATATCTTTGTTGTAGTTAGACTCGGTAATAATAGGAAAAACCGAGTTAACCAGGTTCTTAGAAATAGTGGAGATTAAATGAGAACATATGAGAATGACACAATTTAAATAATAATAATAATAATAATGTAATTTTATTGTACTACTATTTACATTTAAATATTTACAGTTTATATTTAAAGATTATATGTCTTATCAACATATAAAAGCATATTTATAAAACATTGTGCGGCCAGTGGGTCCTGAAGCAGAGATTAAAATGACTCACCCCCTTTGTAACGAATTTCCCTTTGTTGTTCTGAACCGTTGCTTTCCTTTTGTTAGACTCTTCTTTTGGTTAGGCCTGTGCTTCACTGCTCCGTACCTTTTCCTTTCCTCATCGTCGGACTTTGTCGTTCCCAAGGTCTCATCGTAAGGTTAGGCTTCCCTTCCGGAGGCTTTCAATTCATCTTTATCTGTAAATCTCTGTATGTCTGGCTATCTGCATATCTCCATGTCGGAATACTGGATGCTGAAAATCTGCATGCCGGAATGGTGTTCGGAATCTGCGTCCTCGCTGGTGTCGTCCTTTCAAATCATATCATCATCTGTGAATTCTGAAATCTGAATTCTCAATTCTCAATTCTCCATCTTCAACTCCATAACTTTTGCCCTCATCTCTCCTCCCATTTTCTTCTATTGGATATTTTCTTGTATCTCATCGGTGTTAGGCTTCCAGGGAATGGTCAGAAATCTCCCCTCCAAAACCCTTGATTGGCCACACACAAACAAAAAGGAGAATATTTTAATTTCATATGGACCACCCATACATCCCAAGGGGAAAAGGACTCTGGGATGGAAAACTGCAATAAACTTTAAGTGCAGTTTTCGGGTGCCACTTTCAAATATATAGTTTTATTTCTTTATTACCCTTGGCTCTTTATATTACAATTTTTATGTTTCCTTTCTTTTATATTTTACAAAACTACTGCCGAGAGAAATTGCTACAGAATTTATTTACAATAAAACATCTGTTTCCTCTGCGGCTCCTTTTATGTCGTTTGCACTACGACAATCTTAAAGACAATTGTTTAAAGATTATCTTCAACAGTTTCATATAGACTCCAAAAACCTTTTAGTTAGTTTTAAAAACGAAGCAAAAAGTTTAAAGTGTTGTCTTTTATATACTATAAAGAATAAGAAGTCTCAAATTATTATATTTTTGTCTTGTTTAAAAACTAGACAAAAAATAATAATTTGTGACTTCTATTCCTTAACTTTTTGTGAAATAAAATTTTCTAATACTTATTCCAAAATTACTAAAGGCCATTTATGTATTTTAACTAATGTTTTTAAAGGTTTCTCTTGATATTGAAATATTATTCTTAGTTTCCAAATTCTGTATGTTATAAATACTCTGAAACAAAAATTTAAAAAATAACAATAAATACACTTTCAAATGACTGAGAAACTCATGCAATATATAATGGTGTCCAAAATTTTAAATTTATATTTTTGCAATAAATATAAATATCTGTTATTATTATTTTAAAACATAATGTTGTATTTGTTAAGAAAACGATTTCATTGTATGCATCTAGTATCTGTTTAATAACAAAAATGATGTTAAGTGAAATTTCAACATGAAAATTGAAAGTTTTCAAATGTTACCAATTTTTGTAAGGAATCCCTTTTGTTTTATGGAAAATAGCTGAAGCTAATTGATTACAATTAAAATAGTTACGCGAAATTATTTAAACGATGCCTTGTGATGGATATCCAATGGCAGACTGTAAGTTGGACAATCACAAGCGGAAACCCCTTGTTGCTACATTTTTCATATATGGTAATTTCCAGATAATGATAACAGTTTAAGACATCGATTACGATCATTATAATGACTGGTGAAGGTCACATAAGAGTCCCAATTTCAAAATTTCCCTATATGGCTGTAAATGGTCATTATGGACTGCAGCATTGGTATTTGAAGCTCTCGCTATTGAGTCTGAGACTCTAATATCAAGATAAGAGATGAGTAGACAGCTATGTGAGAGTTTCAATTACTTACCAAAACAAGCAGATGTTTTTCTCAAGGAATTTAACAAAACACTTGTCTATGTTGGACGAATCCAGATTAGTACTACACCTTCTTCAGGTAATGAGTCAGAATTCTGCAAATAAAGCAGTTATTCACCAGTCTTTGTCTGGAAAGAGAGAGCCAGCAAGACTAATCTGCAAACGTTTAAGAAATCTCGATATCTTTTCTAGCATTCGTATCTTTGTATTGAAAGGGATCATGTATCTTCTCGTACAATGGCAGCAAAACCTTAAATGATTTAAATTCTTATATTCTGGGTGAGTTTTTTTGAGGAGTTGTTAGAAACCAATTCATTTTTATAAATAATAATACTTATTCACACATAGTTGCACAGTCAGTGAATATCTGCGAAAAGAGATATTCAGTATAAGATATATCCAGCAGTTCATCCAGACTTGTAGAATGGCTTAAAAAAAGGCATCAAAAGGGCTCACCTCTCTTAGGACTATATAGTTGTTAAATGTTGCGCTTTTTAAAAAACGGGAGTTACTATTACAATCATTGATCAAAAGTCTCATGAATACAATAAGCGCTCTATGTGGCATATGTACAGCTGTACAAGGAGGCCACACTCATTATTAATGAGAGGAATAGGAACAAAGCAATAAGAATACATCTTATGAATCTTAATTTTTTTACTGATGTTTTTCTTGTCTACAGAATCAAACTTTTTACCATTCTCTATCTTTTAACTTAAGGTATTTGTATACCAAATTTTTTATTTATTAAACCCATCATGTTTATTAAAATAATGAATTTTTATGTTTGTAACTGTATCAGTCCCAATCAATGTAAATAACATGAATGAAAAATTCAAATATTATTGTTGAGGATCTAATGAATGATTCTTCATTATTCTGATCTTTTGTTCAAGTTTTTATGAGGTTTGGCATTTATCATGAATGTTGTTGCTTCTAGTGGTTTGAAATCTTTTTACACAATGAACCTCAGCTGGATTGCCTTCTAGAGAAAAACTCATTTTAGAATAAAAAAACAAGACAACAACGCTGTTACTTGTATATCATCCTTGATAATTGTCATGGATTTGTAGATATTTTTCTGTTAGCTTGAATTTATGTATGTATGTTAAAATTCCCAATTAATAATATTTTTAGGTAATTTTTTTGAAATTTTGTATAGTCTTAGATATCTAAAATTTGGAATATATTCTATGTAAAAATTTGAGAATATGTATAAACAATGTAATAAGTCTTTTCAAAACGTTTTACATCTTTTTAAATTCTAATATTTATGAAATTAAAAATTAACGTTATAATCAAATATACTAGATTTTTAAGTTAAACATGTTTTTAAAATTTGAAAAGTAATGCTTTTGAAAAAATGTTTACATAGAAATTTAAAAAAAAATGTCTATTGATTATTTTATACTTGTTTCACTTTAAATATTTTAGGAAAAATATATGCATTCATAAGTAATTACAAATCCACTCTAAAATTGTTTTTTAATTTTCCAAAAGTATACTTTTATTGCTAATAACGCATAGTTAATTTAATTAGTTTTCACAGAAATTTTACTTTATTAAAAATACTTAATATCTTTTTTTTTCGAATTCAAATGTAAATGCATTTTTAATTTGAAATGAAAAACATTAGTGTATTTAAGTAAATATCAATTTAAACTAATTAAAAGTTTATCAAATGAACAAATTAATGAAGTTAGAAAAAGAGAAGAACAAATTTTGTTGGAATATTTACTGCAATTTTAATTTTTTGACACCTACACATAGAAGGTTTTCTGATAATAATTAAATTAAGATTAAAATAAAAGATTTTTTTAATTAAAAACACATTTTTTTCCATTTTAAATAGTTTTAATTTTGACAATACTTTAAATAGTTGTATATATTCACAACTCAATGCTATTAGAAGTTTTAACACAAAAACTTTTGATTATTTATATTTACATTAAATTTTGTACTGTACAAAATCTATGTGCAGTCTAAATGGAAGTAAATCATTTAGTCCAAAAATAGTTTGGAAGCAGGATTTTTTATTAAGGTATTAAAAACTATAAAAACAAACAAATTAACTGTAAAGCAAAATTTACAAAGGATTTTTGAATTATACAAAAACTACAGTTAAAAGGTAGTAGCTTATTTTGTTTAAAAATAAATTAGAAGTATGATTTTGATTGAAATAATAAAGTAATAAACTCATTATATGTAAAGTAAAATTTGCAGAGGAACGCAAAATTTGTTTAACAATTATATTTAGTTATAATTTGCTCTACATATGTATGAAGATTCTTACCTGAAATTCTATTACTATTTAAATTATTATTAATTAATGTTGCAATTCAACTGATAATGTTTAGTTGAAGTTTGAAATATAGAAATTATTTAACACAAGTAATTTCAAAGTGTTAATGTTTACCTAATAATCAAAGCATTGTTATAAACAATTGTATAACAATATATAAAAAATATCTTTATGAATACTATTAAAATGCAAATATATGGATAAATATAAATTTACTACCTATTTGAAATTATTTTTACTAAATGCACATTAAATTTAGAACTGGAGCTGTTGCTAAAGAGTTTTCATGACGATAGAATGTTCAGTGGGTTGAAAAAATAATCAGCAGTCTGAGTTCATCTAGAAAGAAATTGAATAATTTTGTGCATATCAAGAGTTCAAATTATATAACCAGCGTTTTTGAGTTCTGATTTACATTCCCTTCACATCGATTATGAATGTTTATAGAATTCAAAATATATTATAAATTGTAGATTTAAGGAAACAAGATTTAGTGAGCAAAAATGAAGTATAAAATAACAAACTAGATCTGCTTATTTCATTCTAGATACTACACAAAATATCGAATCGAATTTCTTATAATCTTTTTTAAAACAAATTTCTTTTGAAAATAAATTTTAACTTATTTAAAATAACTCTTATTTGATTTAACAAATTTGCAATGAATTTATTTAAAGCGTTGTTATAGTGCTGCTATGCATTATGCCTCATACTGATATGAATATATTATGTATCTATAGCTACTTGATACGTAGATAAATTTTGCAAATATTTCAAGATTTACCTTTATGTATGTAAGTAGGAAATATTTCATGAATATTTGCAACTGTCAATAAAGTGTTTGGAAGGTAAGGAATTCCGCAAATAATTTTGAGCAGTTTTATTTTTGTTTATTATCCAGTAGACAAAGTCAAAATATATTTTAATAGGGCAGAATTTAATCTTTGATTCATTCACAGATTTGAAAAAGTATATATCTATTAAAAATAGATAGAAAAATTATTCAGATATATTAATGGTCAACTAAATATATGACATATCCTGTTTGTCGAGATTTCTTTCAACTTGGTAACTTTGTTAATCTTCTAACAAGTAAAAAATAACAAGATGAATGATTGATCGATTTCAATCTTTGAATTTGGAGTTAGTATAAGGATGAGTAATAAGGTTGTCTGTGAAAGAGAAGAAAAATAAGACATCCCGGTAAAGTGCTGAAAACATTATAATGACAAGACATTCATATTATACTTCTGTATGACACGTAATATAAAACTGATATATCTGAGATACCGATTACTTTTCTAGTTGTTTTAGAACATTTTATTTCAGGGAGAACAGAGTTTTAAAATTAATATTAAATCATTAAGTATAAATGCTCCCATTTGAAAATGAAAAATGCTTGAATTAGAGAAGTATTTCATGCTTATTAATTTACATATGTATCATGTAAAACTAAACATTTCAAATAAATACTTAAACTTGGTTTTTTTAGGTCTTAATACATTGGAACAAAGAAAACCGCTTTTTTTAAAATTTATAAAGGAAACTATAAGCAAGATTTATCATCATTATTAATAAAATTAAATTAATATACAGTAATTAATAATATTAATATTTCAATAATTAAATTAGTAATTAATTAATCGAACTATTTAACTATATGAAAGCATTACATATAATAAAAGGGAATTATTCTTTTAATAATAATGATTATTATTATTTAAATAACATTTTTATTTGAATACTTTAATAGAATGATTATTTTTACTTAACCAAACAATATCTATTTATAGATGTTTTTTTTATGAATAAACTCTTTTCTTTCCTTAATTGGATTTTTCTGGGTGAAAATATATTTAATATATTTCATGATATTTGTATTAAACTGATAATGTAATTTTTTCAAATCTCTTTAATATTACTTATAAGTTTTCTAACTTAAAAGTAATACTGAAAAAATTAAATACAAATGCGTAATAATGATATTCTGCAATGCCAACAAGAATTTGAATAATGAATATCTAAGTAAATACTCAAAGATGCACTTAGAACTATACTTCACATAACGCCTTAACTACGAAACTTCAAATAATAAGAATCAAATAAGAAAAACATAATCAGAAGTATAATGGTTTAGTTTGTTTGTTGTTATGTGGAATCATTTTCTATTCTATCACTATAAATTAACAATAAAATAAAATAAATTCAGTTCCACTGTAAACATTAGTACTTGAGATGGAAGTCAAATTCACAAAATATTGAACTAAAGACTAAAGGAAACAACTTTGATATCCCCCCCAAAAAAAAATAAATTAAGCGTCAAATCTGGCACTCCCTACGGACTTTTTAGGGTTGATGTTTCTTATTTTGGTGTTGCCAATTTAGATTTTTTCAGCTTTTAGGTTTTTGCTGTTGTCAAATTTACTATTTTCTTGTATTTTGTACCAATTTTAGAGTTTTTTTTTTTTAAAGTTTTTTTGTTATTAATTATTTGTATTTAGCGAGAATCCATCTTGGCGAGAAATAAAAGGTGCCAAAAACAGGTATTTTGCTTGGCGAAAAAAAAGTAGCCAAATTTCGGATTTATCAAAGTTGTTCCGACTAAAGTGCTTAGATATTCAGTTCTATAGGTGCATCTCAAATACTGTAATAATACGATTAATTAACAATGCTGTTTTAGATCATTTCTATGTAAATGGTTTCTTAAATCATTCTATCTTAATTTCTGTTTTGACAATTAAAGATTATTACGCGTTCAACATTTGATATTTATAAAACTGAGATAAGATAAATCATTAAAAGTAATAAAGGCATTAACATCTAGATCTATATTGCATTCCTAATTTGAATTCAAATTCATCAGACTGGAAAATGAATATTAGAATTTGCTTAAGCACATTAAAATTGTGTCTTAAAAAATAAACTAGTATTTTGTGTGAATTCTATAAAAATACTGTTTACAAACTTATTATTGAGTAACAATGAAAAAATAATAAATAAAAATTAAGTTTGAAAATTAAAATATATATATCGACTGTAATCGACAATAAATGATAGTAAATAGTAAAAAATAAATTATTAAAAATATTTCTCTTTCTTAAAAAATTATTTAGCTCATTAAACAATTGCATAATCAGAAAGTGTATCATCTAGTTTTATTTTAAAGAGATTGTGATATTCAATTGAATGCTTTTATTTACTTAGTTTTTTTTTAAAAACTTAAGATTTTATTTATTTTTCACTAACTTCTTAGACACAAATTGAAAAAAAACAGTTTTAAAAATATATTTATCTTTAAATAAAGTTAATGATATACATACATGTGTGACGCATTAATTTTGATTAATATAATTAATTTTAATTTTTATGTGCACCGCCACTTATTCAAATTATAATAGTTAACAAATATGTAATCTGCATTTAATTGATAAATAATAAAACTTCGTTAACTGGAATTAAATTTTATTTTTCAAATTTTTTATTGCTTAGTTAATTCAATATTTAACTAGCGCACTTGTTGGTACAAATACAGCCACTCTGATAGTAAGAATATTTTCTTTGACGTATTCAATATTTTACTCAGTCATTTTTTTTCTTTGGAAAAAAATATCTCAATATAAGAATTTTTTTTCTTAAGTTTGTTCTTAAATTTAAAAATGTATTTTTCAGAGAAAAGAACTGAACTATTTTTTCTAACTTCATAAATGTTAACACAAGTAATTAAATAATTTTCGATTTCCTTTATTTCATTATAAAAACATTAGTTTGTAGTTGATCATTTTTAAAATATTGGGAAAAACACTAAGTTGAATATTAAAAATATTTAAGTATGATTACGAGTTTTCGAACCCGAAATCTCATTAACAGCGAAGTATGTAAATTGCATTTACTTTACTGATGACTTACAAAGATTGATTTTATAATGAATCAAATTTACAAAGTTTAGTTAGAATAAGAATAACTTAAATTTTAATTTATCTCATACACAAATTCTAATTTTTTTTACGTTTGAAATTACAGTTATTTACTACGATGCATAATTTCAGTTTAGAGCATCAGATTAATAAATTTATTATATTTATCCACACATAATAATATTTGGTTTTATTTTATTCATTTTGAAATTAAGCTATATACATACATATTTGCATCATGCTAGAGCTGAGATTCGTAAAGTGACTATGATTTGATACTTACCCTTTGACTGCTTGGAGACTTAGTGTTGTAACATAGATTAAGTGACGAAGTTTACATTAGCTCTGACTTGACCAACACTGAAGAGTTCCTCTTCATACACTTAGGAAGATTCATGAAGAAACTAATAGTTAAATATTGTGTATTTTTGGTGATTGAGTTTGTATCAAACACATTGCCGCACGTTAGCAAGAAGAATATCGTAGCTAATAATTTTACAAAGCTCTTGTAATAAACATGTAGTTTATGGTGTTCTAATGATAGTACTGATAATCTTCAATGGGAAGAAATTCCAGTCATAAAAGTTATTGGCAAAAATTTGTTAATTTTCTTAAAATCGTAAGTGTAAAACTTATTTATTTATGTGTTTAAACTTTAGTTATTAAATAGTTACTCTTATTTACAATTTGGAATCTATTAAAAATATAAGATAGTGTATGTAAAAAAATGTTAAATGAAAATATTAGAAAATAAATGCATTTTTCTATTTTTTTTTTAGCACAATGTTCAAATGGATGATGTAAGAAATTTATCAAAGAAAGGGCATTTACTAATTTAATAATCGATTGTTGTATCTGAACATCTTAGTTAAAAAAACTCACATATAAATTTTAGGCCAGAAAAGGCCTCTTAAAAAAGTAATATCGTTTTTTAAGTAATGATTGACCATCAAGATTGAAATTGAGTTTATACTATTTGCAGTTTCCCTGGTTTAATTATATGCCGGATTACGTGTATATTAAACACATGTCAAATTACATGTCTATGATTTTAATGTAATGCAATTTTTGACATGAATTGGATTTTCTTATCTATTTAATTTATCTTTCTTTTCTTTGACTATTATCAAATAATATGTTAATTAGAGAAACCTCAATAATTTTGTACATACAGTTTGTGAGAATAAAGAATGCTTTCTAAGTCAATAAATGGTAAATTAATAGGTACAACAGTCAAATTTTTAAAAATATACTAATAATTTTAAATTAGATTTTTGGCAACTAATCTCAATGATACCTTATATTTACAAGTCAAATAATTAATAATAGCTAAAAAGAGCAAAAAAAGGGTATATATATTAAAATATCTAAAACAATGTCATCTGACCCTAGTATATATAGATAATATAAAAAATTTATTTATTCAGACATAAACATCGTTGAACTAATTTCCAATAGTTCACAAATAAGTTAATAGATCTTTTGATTAAAAAACTATTATTAATTACCAAATCTTACAAATTTGTGTTAAAAGCAAATAAAATGCATGAAAGATACAAATATTAAATCAATAAAAACGATGTGGAAAATAATTTCTCCTAATCGCATCTATTTTAAGATAAGTTTTGAATCCAATATTAAGTGTAAATATAAGGCCTTTGTTGCATAACGAAGAAACACACTTGTAAGTATTTAGAAAAATTTGAATTTATATAAGATTTAAAAATAAATTGGAAGATTTACTAGTTTATACGCAATATATTATTTAAAATTTACATCTAGCTTCATGGTGAGATTCTATTAATTTAAATTCATGAAATCCCATATTAAAATTCTTTAAAATTAATCCAATAAAGTTATTCATTTCCTTTTGAAATATTTTAAAAGTAGAATAATAATTATTTTCAAGATATAATTTTCCCTGATAAATACATTTATTTTGCTCGGTGGTAAAGTTAGAAAGATTACATAACAGTTATTAAAAAATATTAGAAATTTGAACGCTTATTTTAGCAATATTTCAATGAATTATTTTCTCTAAAATGTTAAAGATTTAGAGGGAGAAAATAGTAAAAATAAAATACCTGAATTAAACATTACTTACAGGAAATATTATATTGCAAACAAAACCATAGGAATTTATTGGAATATCCGGACTAAAAACATGCAAT
This sequence comes from Latrodectus geometricus, assembly GCA_026290005.1. Lineage (NCBI taxonomy): Eukaryota > Metazoa > Arthropoda > Arachnida > Araneae > Theridiidae > Latrodectus > Latrodectus geometricus. The sequence goes on along the minus strand of JAPDSC010015518.1, from coordinate 172,006 downwards.
GTTTTTCCTTTGGTAGAATCGTATATACCAGAGGATTTACTTCCCGTTTAGTGGTGAAATCGTGTGTTATATGGTGAAAATAACTTTTCTGGCAAAAGATTAACTTAGATGCTTGTTTTCCCTACATTCGGATAAAAAGAAAATATCGTATTTCTCTTGCCAAGTCAGGATTCTAACATTCTAATTCACTGGGTTGTAGTATAGTAAAAATATAGTAAATAGTAAAATATAGTTAAAGTGTCAGTATAATGATAGTAAAAATCCCTGTATCCAATGACTTACTATCATGAACAAAAGAAATATCGAGTTTACTTTCTTTTTTATGTAAAAATCTCACTTCAATAATGATTGCTATGTGTATATGTGTGAGTCTTTTTAGAAATAAAACTGATAAGAAGTGTAAATATATTTTGGGAAATAAAAGAAACATTTAATAACTTTGAAAATAGTATTTTTTGCATATGGTGAAACAAAGATGAAGATATATTTTTGTATTCTAATTAGAAAAATTTCAGACAAAGCAATAACTTCTATAGAATTTTAAATTTAATTTATTTTTTTAATTCATTAAATAGTTACTGTCATTAGAAGTTTCATATCTAATTTACCTTGTAACAATTGTTGATGATGAAAAAAAGCAAACTTAATTATATATTTAAATTTTAAATGTCTGTTTTTAATACAATTTTTTAAAAGTTTTACTAGAAAAATTAAAGTTAAAATGTGTTGTTTTAAAATTTGATACAAATTTATTTTAAATGATGTATTTAAAGTATTGAATATAAAAAATTGTAAAAAATTAAAAACGTGCTAATCGTACTATCAATAATATTAATATCATGGATTTAATATCTTAGTATAAATTGACGAACATCTTAATATCGCAATTTAAATGAACGAATATCTTAACATCAGAATTTTTTAATGGACGAATTGTATTTTTACTTCTATATTGGTTAAATAAAGTCATTGATAGGAACTGTATTTGAAATTAATTCTGCGGGTAAAATTTACGAAGGAAAAATATCTGAACATAAATTTAACTTAGGTGATAAGGTAATATTGTATGAAATTTTTAATATGGATATCAATATCAAAGTACTAAAGAATGTCAGTGTTTTCTTTAAATTTCTGAGAACATAATGTGAAAGATTTGGGAAAATTAGAAATCAATGGTTTAAATTAAGTGAATAAATAATCAATTAAAATTTATGCAGGTTTTGCTTAATATAATCAGAATAAATTAACTGATTACTTCTTCATCTTTCTAAGCGTATCAGAAGTGGTAAATTAGTGATTAAAAACAGATTGGTGAAAGTAAAACTGCGATGAAAATTACAAAATTAACTATTACAAAATTTAATGCTTTGATATTTAGTGTAAAAATGATTTTAATATTCGATATTGTATGGTGATTGTTGAACAATCAAGAAATATTTTTTTTAAAAGTTTTGGGAAATACTGCTGAATCAAAATTTGTTTCAGCTCAAAACTTTTATATGAATTTCTTAATAAATTAAATAAGTTTTAATTAAAGTATTGAAAATTACACTCAAGAAATATTTTGATTCTCTAAGTTAAAAATTATATGAAGTGAATATTTTTTCCTTCTTAAGCTCTTATTCATTAACACTTCTTTCTCTCATATACTTAGATTATTGAATCCTGGAGAATAACCGGCTACTTTTATGATGAAGTATGCAAATATGAATATTTTTATAAGCTTAGAAATTCACTTTAGAAATAAAAATTGTAGACCAGAAAGTCTTTTACAAAATCAAATAGATTGAAACTAATAATATAATATGAAAAATTTAATAATAATTTATTTAAAAAATTAACTGCAATAATATAAATTGTTTTTACTTTTACGTAAATTTATTATGCAAATATGGCATAATAAAAAAAATAATTATGTAAATATAAATTTTTTAACTTTAGCAGGTTTTGTTATTTTTTATGGAAAAAGTTATATTATTTGGTAAAAGGTAAAAGATTTTATTTTATGGCATTATACTAGAGAAACCTATTACTTTATGGCCTACGATTTTATTATAAGAAGGCAATTAAAATATTATAATTGAAAGGCTAATTTAATATTTTTTATGAACAAACATATTCGTAATATATGGAAATATTTACTTTATAAATATAATGGTAAATATATTACAGAGAACAGATGTTTCTGCTGCAGATGTTATGTAAAATACATTACTCTTCTCAAAATAAGATTCAATTTTTCATGATTTTTACTAACTTAAACTTTTTATAAGGTTAAAAGCTTCTAAGACGAAAGTAAAAAATTTTAACACTACGTGTTTACAGTACCTACAGTTTCAAATCTTATTAAATTCTCAGTCAACTATTTTGCCATTTATTTTTTTACTTCTAAAATACCATGTACACAATCATTATTTTTATCCGTCAAAACAATTTGTCTTACAAGGTTTCTAATGGAAGCAAAAAAGTTTAATTTGTCTGAATAGCTATGCTAATGACTAATATGAAAATGTTTGAGGAAATTAATGTCATAAAATTAGAAGTTAACCGTTTTTATATTCATGAAGTTAGAAGGGCACATCCTACTTTATAGATCATTAGTTTCAGAAAAATTAGATGTAGAATTTTCTTAAATGCTGTTCTGTAGATAAAATGCTCAAACAGAAGTTGTAAAGGATTTAAATAGAGATAGAAATAATGTTTAGCATAACTGTGCAATATAATTCAAGCTAGGAATAATCCCTTTATCAAATTTTTATTTTTGAAAATAATCAATAAGTTTCAGCATTTTTATAAACATTAATATACGTTACTGAATTTTGTGCATTCATTGAAAGTAATCCTTATTTACAAAAGTAACATTTAATTTTGTAAATAATGGTTGCATTTTATAAACATTTACAAAAGTAAATATAATGTAATATTTAATTAAAACTAAATATTTAATTGGTTTTATATCACCTTTAGTTGGAGCATTACAAGAATTCCTTAAATCAGTTAATCGTCCAAAGAAATTCTTCGAAGTAATTACAATTTTAGTTTACTTTTCAACACCATTTCGCATTAGTAATTAGAACCAATTGAGTATATATGACACCTTCTTCGGTTTTCAACTGTGCATAATAGAAATTATAACGTTTTGCAAAATTATCCATCTGAATCTGCAAAAATATATAAATTGTAAAGAAATTTAAAATCATAATTATTTATGTAACTCTCAAAAAATTATTGCTGTAAACATTTACAAATAAATACATTTCTTAATAAATTTAATAAATTCATTTTCAATTGTTTTCAACAATTGAAAATGAATATTTTCCTGAAGTAATAGTCTTTCAATAGTATAATTAATTTTTTAGTAGTAATAGTATAAATAATTGAAGTAATAGTATAATTAATATTTAAATGAAATTAAAGTTGTTTCACATCACTAAGGATATAAATACGGATTTTAAGAAACACAATAAAATTCATTTATTTAAATTATCAATTATATTACTTGAGCCATTTAATAAAAATATAAATTTGTTGAAATAGATTTTTATTTTATGCCTATAAATATGACTTACAATTAGAGGAATAATATTGAAAGTTTAATAGAGAAATTTCTAATGAGTTTCATATTTCACACGCACATACTGTCCCAATTAATTTTAAAATGATAATCTAGTTTTAAATCAAATTTTTGATTCAATAAAGTTTGTTTTAAATAAAAATATTTTATTTTGTATAAATTCTGTTGAATTAAGTTAGTGAATATTATATTGTTTTACTTATGACATGCACTTAAAATGCTTCATATATCATTTATGAATATCTTTTATGTATTATGAAGTAAACTTTACATTTTTGCATACTGATTAAAAGTGAATTGTATATAATCGAAACTGTATAATACAATGCACATTAATTTTGGTAGTTTATTTATTAATTATTTTTCATGACTTTTATAATACTTTTAAACGAAACGTAAGAGAACCTGAAACTTTTTAAAAAGACCTGCATTATTATATATTACAGATGTTTAAGAAGAATGCACTTGAACCTAGCTGAATGGATTTGAAGAATTTCAAAACATGAATAAAATATTATGTGACTAAATAAAGCAACAATATCTACTTCAAATTTTATATTAATTATATTACTTTTAAAAAGATATTGCCACTCTTTTTTTTTTAAAAAAAAACTATTATAAATAAAACATGATAAATGATTTTATTTCAAGACATAATTAGAATATTAATATTTATAACTTAATTTTAAACTTTATCATCGTAATAAAAAAAATTACGGAATGCATTAAATATATGTCTTGCAATCTAAAAAACCTTTAAATAAACTTAACAATGTAGTTGTGTTTTTATCAGAAAAATAAATTACTTCTATATTTTTAAAAGGAGGAAATTTTACTTAATATTTATTATGTCATTATTGAAGCTGAGTTTGCGCCATATGAAACATTTTAAAATAAGAGCTTCATTGATTAGAAATGCGAGCATCTTTATGAATAAAATGTAATGTAGGGAGGCCTTTTTT
>JAPDSC010015518.1:122271-156800 GCA_026290005.1 Latrodectus geometricus | reverse complement strand
ATATATATATATATATATATATATATATATATATATATATATGCACGCGTGTTTGTGTACACATACACACCTACATATCTGTATCAACGCATATCTTCATAAATAAATATATATTCATAATTTTATATAATACTATTGAGAAGCATAAGATTTTTTATAACTGTTGTTTACATGTTAAATAAGTTAGTAAAATAATTCATATTGTTTATTCTTTACTTTGAAGTATAATAAAAATTATATACCTAACAAAATGAAACATTTCGATGAAGTTATAAAAGTTGAATATAATTAATTCTAAATTCTTGCATAATAGGAATAATAAAATATTTCCATTGTATAAATAAATGAATGAAGTCTAGAATAGTTTAAAATAATATAAATTATATTTTAATTTATATATTGAACTATATAAATGTATATTAAATATAGTTAAAAGTGTACTTGTTTAGAGTATTAATAATTTGTAAAAGGAATTAAATTAAATCAAATTTTTACTGCTCTCTGTTTTAAATTATATGATATAATAGCAATTTGTAAGAACTAGTTTTTCAAATAAAAATTTTTTTTTGATGCATTTTAATATTGATATTGATTTTCTCAGGAATATTTTATTTGCTTTTATATAATTCATTTAAAGTATTTAAATACGTACAAAATATTACTGGGCAATTTATATATAGTAATTTAATATTCTTAGAATTTCTCGCATATATAACTTTTATTAAAAACAATTATCTAAATGTTGAATTTAAAATGTGGTAATTTGAAGCAAAAACATCATTTCACTTTGTTTTTTAATAGTTAAAATTATTATTATAAAATTTGGAAAATTTTTCTTCAACCAAATAATAATCCGTCAAGAATGAAATTTGTTCTACTGAGTATGATGCCGTACGATTGAAGTGCTTTTACAAAGTAAAGAGTGCATATACAGTAGGTTAAAGAAAACACCGAATTTGCCTCAATTTTGATATGAGATAAAAAAAAGTATGCAAAATCATGGTATTTATGTTATTTTATTTGCATACTAATAATGCAAATGCTAAATTCTGTATGTTAAATTTCAATGAAACATTTACATACATTTCTGGCGATTTTCAATTCAGTTTGAGACATTTGTTTTCTTAATCAGCTGACATATTTAGTAGACATTCCACTATTTGAATATACATAGAATTTCCTCAATTTCCATCTTGTGTTTGCTTGTACTAACGTAGCTACACGTACAATCTAAGAAAAGGAAATAAAATCTTATTTCATTATAAATCTTGTGAGGCATGCATGTCATTAAATACAAATTTAAAATCTGTTGATTTAATGTTTAGTTATATCAATGTAATTCTTATTCTATGTTGTAGCTTCACTAAATTGATATTAGGTTTTGTGTAAAAACGAGTACCCTTTGGTTTGGTGATAAAATTTAAGGTAAAACTATACTTTAGGATGCCCCCTTGGCAAACATGGCGATTTTTGTTTGACTATCGTTTTTATTGGTGATTGTTGTTGGCACAAAACAATAAATTGCTCTATTGCAATCAGAATATGAATGGGGTTTGCCCAACTTGGTGATCAATCACGATTACAACTTGGCAGGAATCAAAGGGTCACCCTAAAGTATAGTCTAACCAAATTTAATTTCAGGAAAGCGTGCATAGCACCTAATTTTATCTAAATTTAGCTTTTGTGTAGTGGCCATTTTATTTCTCACATCTTGGCGCCTATATTGGCGTCAAACAAATCGCTAAAAAATCTAGGGGTAACCGTTTGCAAATTTTTACCAAGAATTCAATCACGAATGTAATATTAAAAACTTTATGTATGGTATTAGGTAATGGGGTACATCTAAGAAGGTGAACACATTTCCTTCTTTTTTGAGGAGATATGTCTGGTGTGGTTTATTTTAATCACATATGTGGATAATAAATTAAGTACAATACAATATCTGTTTCATTATTTGATTGGCTCTTATATGCAAACCATATAGGATATTTCATATGTATTTTATAACAATGATTTATATGTATGATAGGCTTTTTATTTTTACAAAAAAATAACAGTTTTATTAATTATAAAAATTGATGAATTTTAAAAAGTCCTTAAATGTAATTTAAAACAATACTAAACTGAAATTTTTAAAACCTAAAAAATTTAGGGTTTATACATCCTCAATGCATTAAAATGTTTTATAGTTTTATTTACATTTCATTATTATTTCATCAGTATTTAATACCAGGTAATAAAAATATCTTGTGTAATGTATTTAGTTAAAAAAAAAACTAAAAGGATAGAAAATAATATTAAATATAAAACGTTAACAATAAAAATGTATTTTAAAAAGTAATTAAGTACTTAATAACAGGCTTTATAATGTCAAATCAAATTAATGTTTTAAATTATGTTTACTTACTAATGCATATTTTTCCAGTTAAAATTATATCCATGTACTTAATACTTCTATCAAGCTAAAGCTAATCAAAGATTATTATTGTTAGCTTAAGATATTTATTTCTACACATCTTGAGCTTTTGTCATGCCATTTTGATGTATTATCTGTGAAAAGGTTGACATGTGAGATCTTATATTTTCATTTTGTGTAAGGATTATATCCAGACAAGTTAAGATTTCTGTCACGTCAAAGATAATCAAAGATTATTTTAGATATGATGAGATATGCATTTAGATGTATCTCAGGCACTTGTCCGATCATTTTAAATATTTATCAAGTAAAGAAACTGGAAGTTGACATCATACATTTTTATTAGGAATAACAATTATATCAGATAAACTATGTGTATCGCGAAAAGCTTCTCAAGAATTATAATATGTTAGATTTAGAAATGCACTCAAATTTATCTTGAGCTCTTGCCATTCATTTTGAACTATTACCAAAGGAAGAGATTGACAATTGAAGCAGAGTGTTCTCTTAGGTACACTTGTCCAAAAAGTTATTCGAAGGAAATTATACATTAAAAATTCAATATATGTATCAACTTGACAATTTTGTTCACTCAAAATCAACCTTAATAATAAGAAAAATTAATAATATGTTTATTAATGAAGCTATTTAGAAAATATTTGAAGACACTTTATTCATGGAATTTTTATATTCCCAGACATCAGTCAATAGCCATATTTTTTTCAAAGTAACTAGTACTTTTTGTCCAGAAATTTTTATGCTTACTATTACCAAAACTTTAAATGGTTAGAGAGTTTCTTGTTATTTAAATATTTCATGTAGGTATGTATATAGTATTAGGACTTATTAATTTGTTTTCATAAAGAAATGTAAAAATTGATTTTTTAACGAAACAGTTTTACTACATTATATAATTTATAATTTCAATATTATTAAAAAAAAATTAAAATATTGGAAAATAGTGAAACAATTTTTAAGTTTCCAAAATGTTTCTAAATTTATTTTTTACTTGTGAATAATAAGTTTAAATTTTTTAAAATATATTCTATCAGCTCTTAATATATTTTATCAATTCTTTTTTAGAAACTTTCGTATGAGTGAATATGCCATATTTATATTTTGAAATACTATTAGATCAAAGTGAACATTATTAAGCAAGAAATTACATATTTTTTAATAATCTTATTTCTTTCAATTTTTGAATGATTCTATTTTTTAATTATTTGACTTGTAAACAAGAGATGTTTAGAGTGTTTCTGTGTATGTGTTTAACTACAGGGACTCATAAAAGTTTTGAAGTGACATGTTTTTCCATTCTATTATGTTTACAGGCAAAATTTCTTAGATATGTAATTTTGAGCTTTCATTATCCTACACACACATGAGACAAAATTACTGATGTGAGTGTGTGGAAACTGTGTGTTACTTTAATAAGTATGAAGCATGAATTAAAAATATTCAGACATAAACTTTGAATCGTTTAAGTTTTCTAAGTTTGTATTGAAATTCACTGTCGGAATATGACGAAATAAAGTAATATTTCATGTGTGGAGTAGCTTCTTGTTTTGAAGTTACCTTCACATCGTTATGCGTCGAATTAACAAGGCTTTCAATGATGAGCATGGGGATTTTTGCTTAATGTAATTAAAGATCCTAAGAAAGTTATGCCTTTGATGATTAATTCCTGGTCCCAAATTTTGTCCTGTTGTATTTTCAAAGATGTTAGATTTTACTGAGGTCAAGTGACTGTGTGTTTTGGCTAGAAAAGTTTTATTTTTAAATTTATAAGTTTTCTTTTTTAAAGGTGTACTTGAGTATATTATTCTGCTGCAATATTTAGTCACGGAGCTTGTTTTTAGAAAAACAGGGCATGTAATCCTCTATTATGTTTTTGTAACAATTTTGATCTATAATCTTATCGTAAAACGCTACCATAGCATATAATATTTTCTAGGTAATTGCTTACACGTTTTGGATTTTAACCGTTGGAAATAAGTATCCAGGATCGATATGATATCATTTGAGCAATAAAGGGTTTCAAACAAATTGAATTTAAATTCACTGTGTTAAAAGATCTTTTTCAATTCCTTAATTATGCAATTAGATATTTCTTAGTAAACTCTTCGATATTCCTAATAGGTTTTTGATTGTGTCAATGTTTTGGATTTTGCAATGATCAGATTATGAATTTTGAGACTAATATACATTTTAAAAAATTCGTGGAGAGGAATCTGAAAAACAAAGAGTGATTTCAATTTAGTTATTTTTGGGTAAATTGAATTGGTTCTTCAAAAAATGAAAACTTGTATTGTAATTATTATCGAAGTCTCCAACACGTACTTCCTTCGAATACTTTTTTTCATTGATTTCATTTTATACACATGAACCATACAATGAAAATTTTGTCAAAAATATTCTAAAATCAAGTTCTTATTTTGTTAAACAATGACCGATGGTTCCATTTTATTAGAAATCACGTCCCAAAAATATAAAATTTAAGCCTGAAAAATAAAAATTAAACAAAATAGAACATTTTATTTGATATAGCTTCATATGACCCTGGCTTTTTAATGTTTTATTTTGATGAATATTGTGTTTATTAATGAAAAATCATTCTTAGGTCAGACTGCACCGATAGAAATCTTTTGCATGGCTTTATTATGAATGTAAAGCAATTTTAATCGAAAAGGATATTATGAAACTTATCAATAAAAGCAAAAAGCATTTAACTGTAAAGCATTTATAAATTAAGGTAATCTGTTTCTGGATCATTTTCTTCAAAATACATAAATGTAAGAATATAAAAAGTTACTGAAATAAAACTTTTGTTTTACTTTTTTACGATTTCACTGGTAACATTTCAATTCTTAAGATGCAATTCTGTTATTAGTTTGTACACTGTCAAACTTTGAAAATTATTAATTATTTAAGAATTTAATGTGGTAAAGTCTTTTCCTACCAAAACATCATAGAAAGTGCACAGTGAATTCCGATTTCGAAAATGATATGAAGTATTTCGATTTTGTTGAATTAAAAGAAGATGTAGTATATGCATAGAGCTATTAAGATATAATCACAAACCAATGCCGTTTCTTAAAATATAACACGAAAAGTAACAAATGCTGTTTCTTATACTAGAATTTTCAGTGATATCTTTAGAATGTTAGAATAAAATGGCGCTCAGTTTTTATATCGATTCACATATACATTGAATTCATACATTATTGATTGAATCGTCACTCCTAAAAAACAGCACGTATTTATGTTTATACATTAATAAAACAGGTTATTTTGCAAAAATATTTAAAGGTATGGGATTGAAACACATTAGATTTCAATAGAATAATCATTTTCTCTTCTGTGATTAGTTTTTCCTAATTAATATACACAAATAGATTAGTGTTATTAGGCATATACATTACGTCATCTATGAGTCAAATTGTATTTATTGCTCATGTTGAAAAAATGTTTTAGAAAGATAATAGGAATTTTAAGGAAATATAATAATCATAGTTTCCAGCAATTTTAAAATTAAAGAAAAAGTTTTAAAATTTAGCATTTTAAATTAAAGAAATTATAAATCATTTTGACATACTTAAAAACATATTTAATAATGATATATATATATATATATATCAAAGAAAATGTTTTTCATATAAAATACATTTCCAAGTGATAGATGGGCTTAAAATACAAGTTTTAAGAAGATTATTTTTATCGTGAACTTCCCGCTTTATTTCTTGAAAAGATTTGCATGCAGAAACGCATACTTAGGCATCTTCCTGCGTTTCCAAGCAAAGCGGCTTATAAAATATAGAAAGAAGAAAAGAGAGTACACTATTCATGAGCTGAATTCAAAATTTATGAATGAAATATTCAAAAAGATATCAAATATAAGCAAATAGAAAACAACATATAAAGATATTTTGAACTACTTCTTTTGCGTTTCATTTTTATGTAAATCTATTTATAGTCTGTCAGTAATTTTATCAAAAAACTAATTTGTTTTATAATTGACTAAACGATGTTATTTTTGTTTCATAAATCTCCATCACAGGTAAAATATATGGACAAATAAAATAATTTTAAAAGTCCATTTTAAGGTGAACATTTCACAAGTGATGATTTATTTTATTTACAGAAATATTCCGAATTGGAAAGAAATATATATATTTAATATCAATGTAAAATTTATATAATTTATTAGAGTTAGTACGTTTGCTTAAAATAATGTATACATGAAAAAAGAATAAAAGTATGTAGGAAAGGATAATTATTAATTTTAAAATTTAGGTTTAAAATAAAAGTAGCTTTTTTTAAAAAAATAATCTTATTGAATTCTTCCTTTGTTATGTGGGGCATTTTTGGTTTCGAAGTGGACATTTTGATGACACTGGGTCTTCACCAGAAATGAATATCATGAATCAGAAGCCATTTGATGAAGGATAAACGACTTATATCAACGTAAACAGGACCGGAATCAGTATGAACTGGCTTGTGAAATCATGGTTTATGTCATCGCAGAACAATCAATATTCTAAGAATGTTTCTCAACAACTTTTGGATTTCATATTGAACGGTTTTAATCCCAAGTTGATCAGATCAGAACCAGATGCGATATATTCGAAACCATTCGACTTTCGTTAAGCGGTTTGTGTTTACAAATGCAAGGCTCAAAGCCGTTCGAAATAGCTTGGATATCATGATGTTATAGAGTTCACCTATCAGTAAATGTTTTCGGTTACATTTAGCTAAACAATTTGGAATCGAAAGAATTGAATCACTGATTCATCAACCAAAATTTAATGCTATTTGTCCAAAGTCAGAGAATCGAGAATAAAAGGTTTGTATTAACGTACGATGTGAAAGAGATTGCACAATTACTAACAGAATAAAGTGACGTAGACATTAAACCGTATGTGAAAGACAGAAACAACCACTTTATTGTTAATATTTCCCAAGTGTTTTACACGAAACTCTATGTACAATGAAGTTACATTAATAGTGTTTTGTATGTATAAAAGTAATTAGAAGAAAACATTTTTTCCAATTTATAATCTTTCGATAACTAATTGAAATAAAACCGTTAATAATTGTATTAACTATATTGAAAAAAAACAACAATTCATTTGAATAGTTTATTTTAAATACAATAATTTTCATTTTATTTCAAAATTAAGTTTACTTGAATGAAAATTTTATTTTTTAATAGCACTTTATGGTCTTTAGTAATTATAAGCATATTGTGTCAAAATATTATTATTCTTCATGCATAATAGTTTTATAATAGAAAAGGTTTTTACTATATAAGGTTATAATACATCATAAGTTTTTTTTAGGATTCAAACTTATTTTATTAATTCTGAATCTTCAGGAAAATTTTTGTATTAACATTTCCAGGAAACTTTAAGAAAACTCCATTTAACTATTACCTTAATCAAAACAAATTTTACTCAGAAAATTAACTCAATATTTACTTAAGAAAATTTAATTTAATTCATAATAGGATTATACAGAATTTATTCTGCCAATTTGGTAAATTATTTATATCTATACATTTAATTTAATAAACTTAATGAATTGTACTGTGACTTTTAATAGATTTTCAATCTTGTCAGCAAAATTAATTACACGCAGTAAATTTTGCTTAAGTAATGACGAACGTAAAAGTTATGGTTATAATTTATATTCTCTGTCCATTAAAAAAAACTTTTTGCGATCACGTAAGTTAAAGTAGCCTTTACATTATGAATCAGTATTTGCTTTTAAGAAACGTTTATATTTTGATTTTATATCTCGATGCTTTTTTACTTAAAAAAGATTTATTTAATTTCAGTATTCATATGAGTGCTTATTAATTTGAAATGTATTATGCATGTCTAATATTGGAAACGTTTGGTATTTTTTAGCGAAATAATTTAACATGAGATTATATGGTTAAAAATAAAAACCAGAAAATTCTTTACAACAGTAAGGTTTGAATATTTTTGAATTTTATTCTCTTTTTTAATATTACATAAAATATTTCATAATTTTAAAATTTTAATTTTTTTAATGAAATCTATGATTTATTTGTTATTTTGATACCATTTATTATTTAATGTTATCATGTTCTTTGTTACTTTTTTCAATAGCAAGAATTTGCTATTTGAGGACTGAATATTTTTGATTTCATTTTGAAAAGTTCAAAATAAAAAAAAATCAATATTAAGAATAATCTTTCGGTAGGAAATTTCTATATTTAGCGTATTCAAAACTAATTATCAAAGAATAGAACAAGATGTTTTAAAAATGGTATATAATTTTATTGGGTTATATACTTTTAAATAAATATTTGAAAAACATATCATATTAATTTCAACAATTGCTTAATATAAATCAAATACATAAAATTTATACATTATTCAAAATTGTAAAGTCTAATTTAAATTGTTATTTTTATTTTCTCATAAGATTAAAAAATTGTGTTTAAGAAATTGGGGGAAAAAAACACAAATTTGATAAAATTATTTATTGAACCTGGTAATATTTCAAAAACATTTCTAGGCTTTCTGATTAAAAGTATTTCAATAAAAGTTTAACATCTGCTTGAGAAAGTAGAATAGTACCATATTGTCGAATGCAGACTTATTTAGTAAAAATATACAAGAAATTCTTTTCAAATTTAATTAAAATCGTTGATGATAAATGTATTCTAAATAAGATGCATTTATTTATTTTCATTCATATAGAATAGGAATAAGTTTATACATTTTATATATAGAAAAAAATGGATCATAGATTTATATTATTGAAAATTGTATTCCTAAATATTATAAAAAATTTTTTATAAGAACAAGGGGGTAGTTGTAAGACGAAATGTATGCTATAATTTCTAAAAATTATATAATTTTAACTTAATTCTTTAAATAATTTTTTGCAATGTCTAGTCTTTGCCTGCACGATCTAAAGATATTTGCCATTGCAAGAAACAGAATTCATGACAAAATATACGTGAAACACCCTGTAGATGTGCCATCGGGAAGTAAGTTGAAAATTTTAACATGTTGAGCTTGAAATAGGAGTCAAACAAAACAACAATAAGATTCTGCCTGTCACCCACAACGGTATTTCACACAGCGGACATAGCGCCAACTTTTTTGAAGTACTTTCTGCCACCATTAGTGAACACGATAGATCTTCGGTTTATCAAGAATGGAAAACACTACTTTGCAGTAATGGAGACTATGACCATCAAAAACAATCCACTATATTCAAGCAAACAATACTAATATAAGAAGCGTAAGGTTTATGCAAAACGCGTAAATAAAATTATAAGTAACTTAATTTTAAAAATTAATCTATAATTTTTAAAAATTATAATATATTTTAATAAATGTCAATAAAAGAAATAAAAATGTTAAAATAAAAGACTAAAATATTTATTACATAGTTACACTTAATTACAACTTCCCTTGTTTTACCTTTATAATTTCTCATGAACTATAAGAATATAACTCAGGAGTTACTATAAAGATATATTACAGCACCAAAAAATTGAATTTGTAGATATATAGATTAAATTAATACAAAATATACTAATTAAAATATATTAATACAATTCCTTTTCATCACTTAAATTACCATTCATTTATAAACACAATTTATGTTTTGTCAAATTTAGTTTCTTATATAAAATTTAACTTTTAACTTCTTGACATATTTCATATTTAGTGAAGTATTATCATGTTTCTAATTGGTTCGAACATCATTTTATGAATATAAAAAAAATTTAAAAGTAATAATGATATATTTTGTAGTTTCAATTTTGAAAAAACAAACAATTATTGATATCAGTATATGAGAATATGTGAGTTAATTTCAATTTAAATTCTATATATTTTTCATTCAAAGACAAAAATAAAAATAATGTTATATCACATAAGTGCTTTTAATATAGCATCAAAATTTCTTTTAGAATACATAAAAATATGTGTGTCTGTGAAAATGGATTATAAACGTTTTAAAATTAAATTCCTAATTCAATAAAAAGGAAGAATGTGATAAGGTTTCCGAATAAGCGTATCTTTCAAACAATAAATTGTCTTAGACAAGAAACTAAACTCACGTGAAACAGACTCAGTGGACTAAAAGAAATATTGAATAAGGAATTCATCAATCTTAAAGGCAATTTTATGTATGTGAGAAAAAGCCCTTTAAGAAAATTGATAGTATAGATTTATTAATTTTAATGAAATTAGGGAAAGTCATAATTTGTTCAAGAGAATGGTTTTGTAAATAATATAGCAAAATTTAATTTTTAAATTTCAGTATCTATTATATGGTATAACTAGAATTAAATAGACTATATTATTTTTTAGATAATACATTTTGAATATTATTTAAATTAAAATTTAAAAATTGTAAAAATATTGTTGATTTAATTTATTATTTTAATATGAAATTATGTTTTTATTCTTTTTCTGAAAAATGCCTGAATATAAAAGAGCTTCTTAAAATATTTCTCAGTATTCCTATACTAATCATTCTTCAAACAAAAATTAAAATTTTCAAAATAAGTATATATATATACTTAATTTTGAAAATATACAAAAAAAAAGATAAATTAAAATCCGAAATTGGTTCAAGTTTTAAAATTGAATCATTAATGATATCATAATGCTTTTATTGAATATTATAAAAAAATAATTTAATACCAGTCATAAATCAATGAAGTTTTGAGTTATATATATTATTAAAATTTTTTTATTGTACGTGATCATTTTAAAGAAAAAAGTATAATACATAATAATAGAAAACTGCCTTTCCAATTTTATAGAAATATTTTAAAATAATTGAAGATTTTTAAATTTACGGTTGTAAAAAAAAACCCCTGATAATTATTCATCAAATAAAAATTTAATACTTAAAAATTTTCTTTTTGTTTCAGTAAAACAAACTTTTTCTGAAATATAAATTTTTTATTTTCAATGTTATTGAAATATTAGTATGAAAATGCTTATAACTTATCCAAGTTTACTTTCCAAGAAATCATTTTATGAAATATGACAAACTAAAATTTAAAATTATTTTTAATTTGAAAGAATATTTTATTTAGAAAAATAATCTGGATGTTTTTTTGAGGTCTAATTTCTAGAAGGTTTTTATAATTATTTATGTTCATTATATATTTTAAGCAAGCATCCTAGATTAAAAAATTAAACCTAGACTTTTAAATTTCAGAATTCTATCAATTCATTGAAAACTTTGCATGAGAAAGCTAAATTAAACTTTTGTAGGTAAAATAATCGCATTGCTAAGTTAAGAATGTTGATATTGTCATATTATCAACTAATGAAATTAACTCTACATAAAATTAATAAAATGATGATATTTAGATGAAGAGAAATGAATTTCATTTATTTGTGATTTATTTATAAATTGTTGCAAATCTCACTAATGATAATGACTACAAATAAAATATCATAACAATTTTTTTAACAAGTAAAATGTTATAATCTATAATGAATTTATCGTGGCTTCAGTGGCGAAACAAAAAAAAATGTATTTTTATATTAATTACATCAACATTACTTTATATAACATAAGATGTAACTATTTAATTTTTATAAAAATTTTAGTAATGATCTATATTATAAACTCTCATAATTTAATTGCGAATATATAAGAAAGCAGGTCGGAAAATAAAAATATTAAAATAATTGCTAAATTTTTGCAACTGAATTAAAATATTTTTTGTAATGTTTTAAAAATTAACTATATCTTTCATCGAGCATAATTAGATTTATATTATTTATTTGAATAAAAGTAAGCTTTTAATATTTTTCATAACATATGAACATAATTTAAACACTAATTTACAGTTTTTGATAATCGCTAAGGTTTGCTTAAAATACAAAAAATATATTGACTCATTAATTAAATCATATATATTGAGAGTAAAATATGTTAGAATGAAATAATTCGTGGGTTATGGGTTTAGGGCCATTTACTGATGGAAAATACGTGCCATGACATGCACATTTTCGATTTCATTGGAGAAATTGTATTTAAAATTTATTTTCAAGCTTGCGACTTAAAAATATATTTGTTAAGCAATATTTAAGTTTGCATGTAGAAAGGTTTGAAGAATGATCTGAATTTTTTCAGATTTGTTTAATCTATCTTTTGCATTTTATTAAACTAAAGAGCATTTATTTGATAAAGAGTGTAATTAAAAATGTAAGATATGTAAGTCATAATATATGTAAGTTGTAATATGATGTAAATTAATAATTTGTAATTTCTAAATTTTGAAAACATTTTTCCTTAGAAAAATATTTGAAGCTCTTTGTGGTAAAGCAATAGAATTCAAAGGAAATTTAATATTTTAAAGATAATAATTGAAGGAGATTGTTTATGTGTGTGTATACATCTTATATAAATTTAATAATATGAATTTAAGTAATATAAATAAGTAATATGAATTTTATTCATCTTATGAACCCATGACACACATGACTACATTTGAATAATTTTTATCAGTACAGAATAGAAAATTTATTTAGAGTACAATTTATGAAGGGTTATTTCACCAATAAACAGTATTATTTTTTATCAGTATTGAAAAAATTAAAAATAAATAAATAGCTTCAATAAATTAGAATTTATGTTGTTATAATTTTATTTTAATTATTAAATGAATGGTTTTAAAAGAAACTCATTGCCACAGTTTTTAAGCTATTAATAACTACTTATAGAATAAATAAAAATTTAAATATAGTATGTAACATTTTCCTAGCATTTAGGATAAATATTCTCATGATGTTTAGGATAAAATTAACGATTTCCAAACTTGCATTTCTCTCAATTTGTTCAATTGAATTTGTGGTGAGTGTTCTTTTGTTCGGGATTTCCTAAATTTGATTATTTAATCGAAATAGATTAAGGAATTTATGCAAGCAATTAAAATTTCTCTTTATTGAAAAAATATTTAGGTAATAACATAACAGAATAAATTAAGTATTTTTATAATGACATTTTAATTTGAATATTATAAGGAAAAATAAAAAATTTTGAAATGTTAAACCTGTATTTTACTATTTGGTTTGGAAGATTAAAAAAAATTGAAATATTTTCTGATAAAAATTAATATCAATTTTGTATAAAAATATTCATTTTAAACACTTCTAGAAATATTTTTTATCACAGAAAAATTGTACGTTTTTATCAATCATCAGTAAGAAAATTTAAGTCCCGTTTTAATTAACATTGATTTATTTTTGCTTTATGTTTTTAATTACGAATTGCTAAAATGAATGATTTTGAAAAAAAATCTTTTGAGTACAATTTAATCTTCAATCAACTATTTATAATGCGAATGTAATAGGTAATAATAATAGTAATTTTAAAATAGTAATAGGTAATAGAATTCCCATACTACTTTGGATAAAATTAATATTTCTTAAAAATTCTCAAAGTTTGTAACATCAAATTCGTATCCAGTATTTTATTATATGTATAATATTGTTTTTGAAATCGATATTATTCCTAGAAGTTTGATTACAGAATTTAAAAATGAAGAGTTAATATAAAATGTAAAAAAATTATTAAAAACCATCCTACATATAGAAATTAACAGAAAATATTTTAAATACAAAAATGTTCCAATTTTATTTCAGCTTAAATATATTTACAAGGAACGAATTTCCTTGCAATATAAATTTATACTTTGAAATTTGTACTCATGATGAGTGAATACTTGAGGAGTAAGTAATTTTCTCTCGAATTCTGCAAATATATCACATAAAAAATACTATATTTGTATTTAATTTGATTTCGAAAACACATGTATTAATATATAAAAGCTTAATTTGAACTTACATATAAAATGTATATGTTAGATTTATAATTAAGCTTTTAATTGCTTATCTTTTTTGCAATTCGCCATATTTTTTCGAAGTTTATTTGAAATGTTTGAAATAGGTAAAGCATTTTTTGATAATTTTAACTGGAACAATTTTGTTAAAATGTATATCACTGAATAAAATATGTAACATGTTTACTGACCCTTAAAGTGTTAAATTTAATTTATATATTTCTCAAATAACAATAACTTTTTACAAAATTATATTAATTATTATTATAATTTTTACAAAATTATATTATTTTAATTAAATTTTTTACAAAATTATATTAATGGTTTTCAGTTTTAAATTTTGTTGACAGAAAAGTTTTGTTTCCTTGTTATTCAAATAATTTAAATCATTGAACACAATAAAAAAAATATTTATATTTTTGTTAGTCTCAGCAGTGATGAAATTATAAAAAAAATTAAACATAAAAATCATAAATGTAAAATAAAGTAAAATAAATAATGTAATTGCTTTCTTAACCAAATTTATAGAAATACTAGATTGAAATTTTTATTTGCTTAGTGGAACCTTAACTATATTTCGAACATTGTTTCTGAATGCATTTGACAGATTTTATTAAAATAAACTCAAATATATTACAAAAATAATTGCTTTATTGAATGATAAGAAAATGTAATTGTTCTTTTATGAAAAGATAAATAATGTATTTATAATTGTTTGAAATTTTTATCCGAATAAAATTAGTGTGTCTGAAACATTAGAAAAAACATTTTTTTTAACAAACAATTTTAATCAATGAAGATTATTTTTAAATTATGACTGCAGAGTATTGTATACATTTCAAAACTTTTCATTTTCAATATTATAAATGATATATAAATTATGTAAATGCAAAAGAAATAATATTTGAAGTTCATCCAAGTACATGAAAAAATAACAAAATCAGTTCAAATTAAGAATTGAATAAAATTTTAATCAAACAATTTATGAAAAAATATGCATTTAACATTTTGTCGAATCATTTATGTAGAATAAATATTCTGCATTTTTAATGTTTCTAAAAATCAATTTTTTTGTAATTTTTATTTAAATACAAGTAAAATTATGAATTATTGAATTATGAAATCGCAAATTCATCAGATTTATTTTGTAAATTAATAATTATGATAGATCAACGCATATTTTATTACACCAAATCAAAAATGAAGTAAATATTAAAATATCAAGGGAAATCATCTTCATTTATAAATCAAAATTTTTAAACGAAATACTAACGGTAAAAATATATTAAAGTACCAACTACACTCAATGCAATAGATTTGCTTTAACTTTTGCTTAATGTACAATATTTTTCATCATACAAAATATTGTATAATATTTATAATATATATAAATATTTAATTCTAATATATTGAGATAAAAAATAAATACAGAATACAAGAAGTGTTTGAGTAATATGTCAATAAAAGTAATGAGAATTTTTTCATATGAATTTATATAAGGTTTTATAACTATGAATCCATTCTCAAATTCATTTGATGTGGGTATGGGGAGCATAATGTACATAATTATATGAAGATTCTTTAAAAAATTAAGATTTGTTTATTTGTAAATACAAATACAAAACTAATCTATTTCTGTAAATCCAAGCAATGAAGCAAGAAAGGGGGGAAAAAAAGGAAAGAAACTTTAGAGAAAATGAGCAATAAAAGTAATAAATAAGTTTAAATCTAAAAATCCTCTATTTCTGTAAATTCAAGAATTGAAGCAAGAGAGGAGAAAAGCTTAAGAGAAACTGAAAAAATAATTATTATTGCTAAATTAGTTAATACTATTAAATGTTAACACTGTAATCTGACAATTTTTAAGCTTTGAGAATATCAGTTCTAAAATTCATAATATATTCATTCATAATACATTCATTCATACATCGACTGCCATTAATTTCGTTGCGTATGTTAAAAATGGGTGAAATTTAAAATATATTGTTATCTGAAACAAGTTATTAAAATTATGGTAAGACATGAGAACTAGTTCTCAAAAAAATATTCCTACAAAAAGTTCCATTCCAACCTTGGTGGAACTATAAATTTGCTCACCGTGATTGCAAAATAATTGTCTGACGTCATATTTCTGACTAAGATTGCATTACTTAGCAAGAAATTCCCATCTTGGTCAATAACTCAAACTTTATCAATAAAAAATGCTTGTTCTTATATTGCACCGCCAATATTTATTATGTTAAGAAATGTGGAAACATTCAAGTAAATTAGAAATTTTATATTCTATGGTTCACTTATATAACCAATAGGAAATGAAAAACCGATTTCATAAACTCTATTACCTCACGATGTTTTTTTTGTTTTGTTTTTGTGTAGTTTACTGGTGTAAGGTCCAATGCTGGACATTTCTGCATCAAACAATGTTTAAAACAAGGGACTTAGTTGTAAAAGGTTTGTCAGATATATAAGATTAAGAATATTAAAAATGTAATAAAAGTTTATATAAAAGATTAAAATGGATAAAAATTTAAATAGAATTTAAAAAAAAAACCTATTGCACGGAAAAATACCAACAAATTTCTAATTGGTTTAAGACCAATTCATTCTGATAAAATTAAATTTGTTGTTAAAAATACTAAACGTAAATCATTGAATTTAGAATAAACAATTAAAAGTGATGTACTGTATATGATACATTACACATGTCATAAATTGGAACACTCTGATACAAGAATAAATGCTTGTGTGTAAACCCAGTATGTCCAATGTAAAGGCGTGTAAGTTTTACATAAACTATTCGTATAAGAACAACTGAAAATGGAATAATGAGGGGAGATACATTATATAACTTGCTGTTTGGCTGCAAATCCCAAGTATTCTGCCAGTGGGAGGAAATAAAGTTTTTGACAATTTGTTTAGTGTCAAAAAATGTTAATGGTTTAAGTAAAAAGTCTGTGGCATTTTTAGCAGCAGAATTTTCAAGCTCATTGCCAGCATGCCCACAAGACTAGGAACCCAACAAAACACAATTTCAAATCCTTTAACATTCAATATATTTAAAATATCTAATATTTCCTTAATAACTGGATGACATTTGTCTTTAAAATGGTCTAATTTCATGATCATACTCATGCTACCTATATAGATACAGTATTTTCGATAAGAGTAGGATTGTATTAGTACTTGAGAACGTAAAATTGCAACAGCTTTTTTGTATGAAAGATGATGTATGAAGTTTATATTTGTAAAATGTATTTGCTATAACAATACCACATATTACCTCAAGAAGCATTTTGTTTAGTAATTTTGAGTCCAATATTCATTGCATAACGTTGCGTGATGACATTAAAATAACAAAAGTTACAGTTCAAAATATAAACTTATTTTTAATTGTTTTATTTTTCGGGGATAAATATTAGTGTCCAAACTTATTTTTAACTCTAATTTACAATATTAACATGAATTAATAATTGGGGTTTTTTATAATTATAGTAAATTCTTCGTTTTATGCATTTATTTTTCAATGATTATGAGTAGTTAGATTATAGTGGCAATCAAAGATTACTTGATTGCCATCATAAAGGTAAATTATTTTCTTCTTTTTAATTATATTACATGAGCTGAAATTATCTCGTAACTTCATTGGTGAACAGAAAACTCATTGAAATGTTACTACAAAAATATTTTTATTCAGTTTCTCGAAATTATAATTAATTAAATATTATTATGGTTTTCATGCAGTTTGTATTACATTATAAAAGGGAAATAAAACTTACATTATAAATATTCAGTATGTAAAAACTTTATCCTAAGAGAAAAACTTTACATTTTAATTTCTAAATAGACGAAATATGTTTACTAAATTTTCCAAATTTTTAATTCTTATTTGTTTTTACAGTATCTTTGACGCATTGTTTCACTTTTTAGGGGCAATAATTTCGTTGAAATATAACTTTTAATTTAATTTTATAAAATTACCATCTAAG
Source organism: Latrodectus geometricus (assembly GCA_026290005.1). Lineage (NCBI taxonomy): Eukaryota > Metazoa > Arthropoda > Arachnida > Araneae > Theridiidae > Latrodectus > Latrodectus geometricus. Next base: position 138,541 of record JAPDSC010015518.1, on the reverse strand, counting down.
TAATTTAAAATTATCCATGTAAATTCAATCAGTATTTGCATGTTAAATCAGTATTATAGCTTTATTTCATTAAATGTCGATCGAAAATATAAGTACAATAAATTGTGTTTATATTAGTATCAATGATTGTATCTGAATACATTAATAAGTTGTTTGTTTAGAAATTTAAATACACCAAATATTTTTAATATAAAAACAAACATTTTCCTTTTTTAGTACTCTGCTAATTACATATTATTTAATATTTTTGAGGTTTTAAAACTTCAAAACACTTTCTCAAAATTATAATTAATTTATTATTATCATTATTGTTTTCATGCAGTTTGTATTACATTATAAAATGAAAATAAAACTTACAAATACATGAACTATGAATTTAAATAAAATTATTATATTTAAATAAAAATTGATTATTTAAAAAATATATAACATTAATTAACACAGAATTCCTAAAAAAAGCAATAAAGTTTTCGTAAATCGTGGAAAAAAAATTCTCTAAATGAAATTTAGAAGGTATAAATGTATATTGTATTTAGTATGTAGTAGCAATACCTTAATAACAATTGTATCGAACATACATTGGAATCAAATAGCTATCATTAAATGTATAGACAGATAAAGACAGATAGATATAATAGAAATAAAATGCAATTTAATTTCTTCTATTAATGAAATTATATTGTTACTATATAATTCTTAGTAATAGTACGGGGTCCTCTCTCATAATATTTGTATGCATATTTCATTGTAAATATATGATGATTACTTCTGTTTAAAATAAGCAGGATATTTTTTGCAATGTTTAACAAACGGTCATTTTTTTAATTATTACAAATAATAGTTAAAATAAATATGATTATACAATTATCAGCTTTTTATAGTTACTAATTCGTCTTTCATATTTTAGAGTATAAAGAATTTTTTAAATTCTCTTCAAAACATGAAAATAAATATAATGTTGATATAAAGTTTATTACACCAGTCTATTATTATTATTATATTAGTTTTAAAATGTAAATTATTTATATTTATCTTCATAGCATAAGTACTGAATTCTACTTATGTAATAAGTGTATACATATACATGAATGCTCATGTTTTGATAATACATTATTATGAAAGACATGTTTCTTTTAATATATGAAAAATTATAAGAATGATAATGGTTTTGATATATGAAATTAATGGAACTTTTAGTAGTAATAATGGAGATCTTGTTTAGGCTTATAATAGCTATAAACCATCCGGAATGTTGTACTTGAAATTAATGTTGCATTAATTATTCTGTTTGCATATTAATATTTTCCAGTTAACTAATAATTAACTCCAGAATCCGTTTAAAATAAATTTAATATTTGAGATATGTTTCCAAACTTTCAAAAGTTTAGAAATTTGTAATATAGAATTTATTAATTTTGACATTCTTGAAAAACAAATTTAGAGCAGGATGTTATAAATATGTTTAAATTATGCACAAATTTAAAAATTCAGTGCATCTTACGTCGATAAAAGTTTTCAACTTTTCATTAATTAAGCTCTCAATTCTTATATTAAAACATATATATATATAAATACAACAGCAGTGGAATTATGATTTGTCATTTCTAATACTATTGCCTTAAAATAAGGTAAGATAATTTAAAAAATTTACAGATATTTGTAAGAACATATTATTTCATTTTTCTTAAAACTTAATAATATCTAAAAACATTATGTATGCATATCATATTAATGTGTACATTTATAAATAAAAATGTGCTTATTGATACGATATGCATTTACGTATTTATCTATAATTTACGTTTGTGAGTTATGTATGTATGTTAATAAAGTATAAACTAATATAAAAGCCAGGAAATTATCGAAATAATTTTATTGTTTTTTTTTAAATTTAAAAATCCAACATCATTATAAAAGGAAGTAAATAGAGGTTGGTTTAATGTTTCTGTTAATTAAAACAAGAATATTTTTTATTTTTCAACAATATGTATTAAAATAATGATACTTTGAAGCAATGGTTTATAGTTAATTGGCATATAAAACACGGCATTTATTCTATGTATATTTCAAATAAATTGTAACGTCCAGACATATTTTGATTTTGAACAAATGATAATTGTTATTGTATTATGATTTTAAGAGAACTTCAATTGCAAACATACTGAATTTATTTTTAATATCAATTATTTCTTATTCTCTTATTCAATTTGGTCTTCATTAAATAAACAAAAGTTTAAAATATCAATTTTATTTTTAATTTTCCAATTGAATAAGAATATTTAATGAAGAAACTATTATTCTCAATATCTTTTGAGACATAATTGCCTTTAAATTACTATTATATATTAAGAAATAAATACTAACGAGAATTTCTTTTGTAATTAATTTCAAAATAATACCTAAATTTTCCTTATATAGATTGGGATTATGTTTTGATTGATTTATTTTATTAAATATTTTTTGATTTTTGAACTTATTAAATATTGTTTTTGAAGTAAGTTCCTTTATTATTCTTCCATGTTATCTTCCTTTATTAAAGTCATTTTGATATTCCAAATAAGAGTTATTATACAGGAAAAGAACAAATTTTAAGATTAATTAAAAATCTTACTTACAGGGTATAATAAAAAAGGATATATGTGGCCAATTAAAATGAAAATATCACATAAATATAAAATTTGCATTTGAATATTAAAGTATGATATGTTAACTTTATTTGAATGATAGATTTGATAAAATGTAAAGTTTAGGAAATTATGAAAGCAGTAAAATTATTTGAGAAACCTATAAAAAGTACTATTAACATGGAAAATTTAATTTTGTATGCTTTATTCACCAAATAAAAATATACTGGAATTTAAAAATTGCTATTGGAAGTTTAATTTTCGTATTTATTTAATACTAAAACTTTTATAAGAAATACAATATTTACATATCAGGAATATGGATAATTCAATTATATTCTTGCAAATTACAGAGATTAATACAGAATCCTATTAGGAGCATTCAGGTGTTTTGAAATCCATTTTTAGAATAACCTGGATTGTCTGTGAAGAGAGCAGAATCAAATCACTGCATGTCCCTGAAAACATGTTCACTTACCCAATATAAACTGATACTTTTGCAACATGTGGACATGCGATCTGTCTCAAGCAGATATCTTTGTACAGAAATAGTTATTGTTAATGCAACAAATGAACATTTTAAACTCAATTATTTTTATCCTCTTTCAGCCCACAAGATATAAAAAACAATAATTTTCTTCTGGTATTGTAATTCGTAACGGGACGAAAATATACGACACAAAAACATCAGATTGGATGTGATTCTACAAACTTTGAATTACATTTTATAAATCTAAAGACGCTTGTTACGATGTTTGAAGTCAGAAACATTGTACTCTTTTGTTCATAACTCTTATTTAATGATTTTACTTATTATAATTTACTAATTATTAATTTTAGCATTATGCGTTATTTTAAACTAAGTAGAAGGTTGATGTTTCGAAACTCAAACAGTACAAAAACTGCAAATTCAGTCGGGTATTCGCATGTAAAATCAGTATTATAGCTTTATTTCATTAAATGTTGACTGAAAATATAAGTACAATAAATTGGATTAATATTTGTATCAATGATTGTATCAAAACACATTAATAAAATGTTTGCTAAGAAATTTAAATATGCCAAATACTTTTAAGGAAAAATCGTTTCCTTTATTTCTGTACTTTGTTAATAATATACAATTTAATATTTTTGAGGTTTTAAAACTTGAAAACAAGTTTTTACTTATAATAATGTCTCAGTATAAAGTGTTTTATTTATTGCAAGACCAGTGTAGCTCTGCATTATTCTCATCTTTTTTAACAAAAATACTTCAAAGAAAAAAGACTTTCGTTTAATGCACATATTTGTAAGTTTACACTAAAATATCATAATATATTTTAAAAATATTAAATAAAATATTTTTTATTATTTAATATGTTAGTAATGTTTTAAATACTATAGAAAAAAATTTAAAGTATTCATAATTGCCTCATTGAAAAAGGAAAGTAAACATAAAGTATATTACGTAAAATCTCAAAATTTTCATGAAGATTTTAAATGACTTTACTAAACTAAACATATAAAGTATGTGTAATTATCTATCATTAGCTGCCTAATCTTGCTAAGATTTAGTTTAATTAATCTTTGAATTACTAGGCTTGTTATTTTAAGTAGCGAGAAGTGTCCTAATATATATAAAAGAGGCTTTAAAATGCTTAAGTATTCTTTATAAAAAGGAAGAAGTTAGGAGATTTTTGCAGTTTAAATTAAAAGAAACTTGTTTAACTTAAAGTTAGTTTAATAACAATTATAGTAGTTCAATCCCATTTAATAAACATTGTAGTCTTAGTTGGTGAAAAATGATAAAGTTATATAAATTAGAAAATAACAGTTTTTAATGCTTCAGTTATATCCTGTGTGTAAAAAAATATAAATAATTGTATTATTAAAAGTATTCACAATAACGTGAATTTTATTAAAAGTGTATCAAATGTAAAACACTTCAAATGTAAAACACTTCAAATGTAAAACACTTCCAGTTGTTTGGACATTTTAGATAAAATTACATTTAGAAATTATCTGTAATTTTGATACAATATAAAACATTTCAATTTTTATAACATTATAACTTGTAAGTAAATTTAATTATTCTGTTTAATAATACTTTTTAAAAATTCATTTTTCTTACGCAAAGTTACAAAAAATCAATTGGGTATTGTAATTACGAGATATTCTCAAACAATGTTAACGACTCCCGCAGATCAAATACACTATATTTCCATCAAATACGTAATTCGTAATACAAATTTGTATAACTATTCAAATTTATTTTTTGAATTGACAATGTTACAAATGAATTATATTTTATTAACCTGCTTTTTAATGACTCATTATTATGAAGTAATAAAAATAAACATTTATTTGTTGAAATAAATTTGTTAGATGATTTTACTGTGCAATAATTAATTTCACAAAAGTGATAACTTGTTAGAATCATTATTTTCATAAGTTAAAGAATTTTAGTATATGAGTATTAATCAGAAATTTATCTGTTAAAGCTAATCCCAAAATGTTTTGTTTCTAAATGTAAAACTTTTACTGAATGTTTTGTAAATCTACTTGCAGAAATAAAATTTGATTGGTTAATAGTGATTCATTTACATTAAATTCAAGAATTTTGTCAAATATCAGTTGAACTATTTATACCTTTTGAATCTAGGAATTCTAATATTAAGAATATAAAGGATTTCGAAGATTTTTTTAAGAGAGGTGAGCTTCTTGTGATGAAATGAGTAATGATTTGAATAACATATTTAATTTATTGAAAACAGTTAATCATCACAAAATTTTATTTCTATAATTGAAATAATTTACGAAACGTGGACTAAAGTTGAATGGACCAATCTTTGCAACGAGAATGATGCAGTTAAAACCAATCACTAAATAATAAGATTATATCATCTGAATGGAATGAGGAAATTTTTTCCCCAGTTTCTGCTTAGTAGTGATTTCAAATATAAGCACTAAAGACGAATTTCAAAAACATCTAGTAATGAAGTATCTTTTAAAGTTTTCGTGAGATATACATGCTTCAAATAAGATTCAACATTGAAACGAATGTATTTCATCTGTAAATATCAAGTTTAGAGCACTAATCATTGTAATTGACAAATTTATAGATTGTCTTTTTCATTTAGGAATTTGGATTTCCTAAAGAGAATAAGCATTTTATTGATAAAGAGTCCTATGCATACAAAATAAATGTTAATAAGCAAACGTTCAAGTGATTTTTTCCATGAATTTTTGTACTACATTTTATATTATTATTATCTTCGAAAGATGATTATTATCAAGAAAAATAATAGCACAAAATGCATTACTAGTTTTTATTTAATGAAAGTTTTGAAGCATATAAATAGATTCTTTTTTATCAATATTTTAAGAAACTTGCTGATGAAAATATATTTTGACTTTTCATAGTTAGAAATATCAAGCATGTTATAATTACATAATATATAAAATATTAAGCACATAAAAATAGGATAGAAGATTGTTTAAAAAATTGGTCACCATATTGTTTTCAGGTTTAAACGAAAACAATTGTTAACTTGCTGAATGTATGTAGGTCTCTGTGGTACTTAATTTTCATACTCATTAAACATTATTTTAAAAATGTGAAAAATGCTAATAAAGGTTACGGAAAGATGTTCTATTAGATGATTCAAGGTTGGCAAAATGATATTTCTACTGAATGAATACATATATTGTTGCTTAATTTCAGCCTTATAAATAATTAAAATTGTTCAAAATTAAAATGCATCTTAGAAAGCACAGTAGTCGTATACAGTAGAAATTAATTTTATTTTGTGCATTGCAACAACATATTTCATGCAAAGAATTTTCACTTGGGTTTATTTTATGTATTATTCATTTCTTATCACTAGATATAAATGTTTATAAAACGTTATTAAAATTTTTTTTGAAAAAATTTAAAAAATTTAAATTTTAAATAATTCTCAAAATAAATATTTTATAAACAAGGTTTAAACACAAAATTTTCATTATTAATTATATTCAAGGTTTAAATTAACTTATATTTAATTTTAAATAAATCAGTTATGACCAGATATTATATTATTTTATCATGTTTATTAATATCACTTAATTGTTTTTAAAAATAAAATATTAAACTAATTAACCATTAAAATATTCCAAAAAAATATTTGCATTTATTCGTTACTATAGAGTATTTATATACTAGTTTTAGAATAGCAGTAAAATAATGTTATCTTGATTAATAAGACAAAAAGCTAAACACCCGATCCCTTAAGAGTTGCTTGCAAAATAAGAAAATGAGCCACAAGGTACTCTTAAAATTTAATTTCTCTAAGCGAATCTTATGATATAGTTATTCTTCCTTTACGTTATTATATTTCTCGCTTTAATTAATTTTTGCGGTCATGAAGAGATGTGGTGTTTTAACATATGAATAAATTTTTTTCATTCTACTTAAAGTTTAGTTTCCTTTTAACTGTATTTTGTAAGAAACTTATAATAAAATTTGTATTTCAAAAAGATTAAATGTATAAGATCTTCATTATTCAATGTTTATAATCTCACAAAAAAAATTCCTTAATGAAATAATAAACATTAAGTGTTAAATTAAGAAGTTTTACAAATTAAGAAATCAACTATTTGTATTGGCGGCACATTATGCTTAAATAAAAGTAAAAGTAACTAAATTAATGAATAGTATGATATATTGAGTTTAATTTATTACTGCTTTGTTTTATTTAGACATATTATGTATATTTAAATTATTAAAAGGATTGAAAATCTCTAGTTGATTTTTATATTTATATGAATAGTTATTAATATATTCTACATGTAATTTATAACAATTTAATGCTAATCAAAAAAGTTAAAATACAAAAAAAAAAAATAAATAAATAAAATAAATAAAAAAAATAAAAATATTTTCCTGATCATATAAGAATTATTATTGTATTTGTAAATTTCTTAATCATGTTGAAGAATATTTTATCCATAAAAACATTCTATTATATATCAGATAATTTTTAAAAATTATTTATAAATTTTACTCGAATAAAATAGAGGATAATACCCAAGGCTAAAATGTAGGCATGCGTGGGACTTGTACTTAGTTATTAATGAATGTGCTCTGATTGAGAACTGATTAAACAGAAATATTTTTCCATGCACATAATCTTAAATATCTTCATCTTCTTATAAATTAATTTTCATTAGAATTTTTTGTATAAGAAATAAATAATTATCTTAGAAGCTTGATTCATTTAAAGAATAATTATATATTATCCTCTTTTATATGTTTACTCGCTTTTTACCATTAAAAGAACATTTTTGATTTATTGCACTTTATTTTTGCACTTTGCACTTTTTATTGCACTTTGTAATTTTATTTTCATAGATTTTTTTGTAAATTTAAATTTATTCTATTTTTTTTGCACTCATTTAAAATATATAAGAAAAAGTATGTAAGTTGAAATATAGAAGAAGAAATAAAAAGAAAATTAAAGTTTTTAAAATTTACAATTTTAAAACTTCCCCTTTTATTATGTAATATTATAAAAAAGCTATTTTAGGTCATTTTTTTATTTCATCGTGAAATTTTCTATATTATTGTAATTAAATACATTCATATAATTACTACATTAATATAATTAAATAATGTGTACTGAGAGAATAAACAGATCCATATACATATCTTGCTTGATTAGGATTATGAAGCATTCTAAGATTATCTAATATATATTTACGACGCCTTTTTATTTTTATTAAACATATCATTGAACAAACTTAAAAAAAAAAAAAACTAAACTTAGCTAAATAAAAGAAACATTTTGAAACATATACACACAGCTAATCTAAAAAAATAGAAATATGTCAAATTATCACGTTTTCTAGACAAATGTTATAAATTATAATGATACAAATTTCATAAAGTATAATGATTTGAAGATTATTAAAAAAATTAATTAATTTTTGCAACATTGTAAAATGTTTCTTTTTAATTTTATATCAAATCATTAAATATATCAAATCGGATCTTTTAAAATATGGTTTAATTCTTCTATTCAGGCAGATAATTTTTCAATTTTTTAAATTTCTAAATTACAACTCTATTACATTATTTTTTCCTTTAAATTTATAAAATCTTAACTTGATTTCCTACAATATAATTGTATTTTTTTCCATATAAGTATTTATCTTGCTCAGCTTTCATAGTGTAATACATTAAAGGGATTTTTATGTAAAATTAAAATTTCTTAAAATATATAAAGTACCAAAATTTAATATCTCTTTTTAGTTCTCCATTTTTTGGCTTTGAAAAATAAGATAAAAATATTCGAACTTATTAAGATTCATTCATTTTTAAAGATAAAAAACAAAACAAGATATAATAAAGCAAATGTTGATTCCGATTTTTTTTCATCCTTCCAAGATTGCATTCGTAATTTATTAAGTTAATAACAAAGAATTCTAAAACTAGCTTCATTACTTAAAAGTTATTTTAAAAATATTTCTAATTTCATATTTGTCAGTTTGTGTTCTAATTTCAAAAAAATTATCAACTTAAGGACTGTTAAAGTCAAACATTGTATGAAATGTCGTAAAATATTACATTGATAACTAAATAGTTTCACTAGATAGAACTAGACTAGTTTTTCTTAAAGAAAAATAAAAAACAGTTTACTTTAGAAATTTTGAACATTTATACTGCAAATTTTGCAAAAATGTATATCGAGTTAAATGATTAAAGAAAAACTGGTTAATATGAATGTAATTTTATTATTAATAAACAGTATCTAAATATTAAAACACATTGTAAAACATTTTAAAGTCATATTCCTTTACTTTTGATATATAAAATATAAATAACATTATACCATTTTTATATATCAAAATAATATTTTTTGATGTTATTAATTGAGAAACTTTTCTTTTTAAAATGTATAGTACATTCCAGATATTTATTTAATTCTATGCCCTACAATGTATTTACAAGGCTCAGAAAACATCACTATTTTGAAGTTTTATCTTCGTCTAAAGTAAATTTAAAGGTAAATATTTATTCTAAAGCAATTTCGTTAACTTACTGAAGATAAAGTAACTTTTCTTAAATTAAACTTTATTTTATAAAAGACATCTTTTCATTAAAAGTATTATGATTTTACTTAGAAACTTTGAAACGCATTTAAATATTTCCATTAAATTAATAAAGAATACATTTTTTCAGCCGAAAGCATTTTCCGCGAATTTAGTTTCGTTTCGAACTAACATTTCTTGAGTATGAAAATTAAACGTTATGACCTATATTTTAGGAACTTTAAATTGATTAATTTTTTATATGAAATAACAATTTAAATTTGACAATTTAATATCAAATAGAATTTAAATATTACGTTTTTTAAATTTTAGTTTGCTTATGAAGCATAAAAATATATTAAGTAAACAAACAATATTAAATTTTTAGTTTTTGTTTATATATTACGTTATAAATTTTTAAACTTTTTTAAAAAAATTTTATTGTTTAAAAAATATATTTTAAAAAGGTAACATACATGCTTTATTAATAAAAAATTATACAAATTGCGACTAAATCTTTTAATAATATAATTACAATATTAGGCCCATTAATAAAAACAGGATTAAAATTTATTTTACTATATATTTTATTAAGTTTGTAGAATATATAATAAAGGTAGAATATACAATGTCTGGCTATTTTTTTCCAGAACTCATGGAATAACTCAGAAGGAAGAAAAGTTAAACACATAGCCATTTAATATGATACGAAGTAATCCCTATCAGTGTTAATGCACGTCTGTGCTCGGCTGTACAAGTTTCGGAAAGAAATTTTAAAGTCCTCTTTTAGAATGATTTTTAATTGAGACGTTACAGTTTTCTTGATGGCTTCGACATCTTGAAAACTTGTTCTCTTTAGAAGAATTTTTCAGCTTATGAAATAGGAAAAAGTTTGCTGTTGCTATGTCTGGAGAGTATGGTGGATGATGCTACGCAACAATACGATACTTGGTTTAGAAGCGCCTCAGAAGCAACGCAATTTGTGGGCGAGCATTGTCACGTAGCAGAGCCAACTTCCATTTTGTTGAAAATGAGGCCTCACTCTACGAAATCATTTTCGAAGTCTGTCAAGAACTTCTGTTTAAAACTGTCCATCGATAGTCATGTTAGGAGGAATAAATTCATTATGAATGAGTCCGTCGCAATCAAAGAAAGCCATTAACATAGACCTTGATTTTGGAATTTTCAGATCGAAGCTTTTTCTGCCTTGGTGAACTTGGAGACCGCCATTCGGAGCTTTGAAGCTTTGTTTCTGGGTCACATTGATAACACCAAGACTCGTCTCCCGTGACTATCCTATCCAGGAGCGCAGAGTCAGCATCAGCATTGTCAATAAATTCGCCACATGCGTCCAGCCTCAATTGCTTTTGTTCGTCCCTTAAATGAGTGAAAACAAATCTGGAAATATTTCGTATGCTTTGGTGTTGCGCCAAAATTTGCTGAAACATATCTTTGTCCAAGTTCAATTCATTGGAGAGTTTTTTTTTTTTTTTTTTTTGAAAATTTCAAAAATATGCATTTATTATTACATTAATTTTTTTTTCAGATTAGAATTTTTTCAAAACCTATTATTTTGCTAAACACTGACTGTAAGTTATGATTCGAAATGCATTTAAATTTAAAATTGTATCGATAACTACTGGAAGATTAAGAATTATTTTTTGCAAAGTTGATGTTCTGGAATATTAAATTTTTATTTCAAATGACTAATGATAAAAAAAACTTCATATTTCTTTTATTTTCTGTTTAATAATGTTTTAACCAATCGAATTGCATTAGTATCAGACAGCTATCAGTAAAATAAAAAGTAGTGCTTAAAATAAATTGTATTCAATGTGTTACTCACATATAAGATTTTAGGGCAATCTTGGAAACAAGAAACTTTAAATTAAGGAAAAGAACATCATATTTTCCATTTAAATTTGTCATTTCACTCTCTAATGGAAAAAAGAAAATATGTTGCTTTTATGAACATTTCAAAAACGTTTAATCCAAAAATTATTTTTCTCTATTTTAATTTTTTAGTTTGGATAAAAATAAGCTTAATTATAATTAGTAAATCATAAACATTTCAGATAATTAAAGATTATTATGTGACTTCAATGATGAAAGTATTTATTGCAATGTTTTCCACATTATGATCACTTCGAAATCATTATCCTACAAAAAGATATACTTATTCTTGTACTCCTCAATCTTATTCTGAAATTTTTTAGCTGTCGGTTCAATTATGAAAATAGTTAGAAAACTTTAGGAAAAATCCTTGTTGTGTATTACTTAGAACACAATATTGTATCAATCTATAAAGAAAATCAAAAAAATTTAGAAAACATTTCATGATTTAAAAAAACATAGTTGAAAATTATAAGCAATTATTTATTTCAAATTTTTCTAAATAAAATATTTCATACGAATTTATTTTCACGATGTAATTTATTTTTGTTCGAGTTTCTGTTTTTTCAAAGCAATTTATTGTAACAAATAGTAATGTAATTTAATATACATTTGAAAAAGGAAATTTCTATATCAATTCTTCTGACATATCATAATATTTCTATTCTTTCCGAAGATAATCACAAATTGGTGGAATTTTCAAAATATAATGTTTCAGTTGTATCAAGCATAATATTTATTATCAGACATAATAATGCAACAAATAAAATACTACTTTCTCAAAAATATTTTTCATTTATATGAAGTGAAGGTGTTTGAACTTACTTATTAACCATTTTGTGTACTTTACATTTATATTTTTCTTATATTTTTTATTTAATAATATAATAATGCTCATTGGGCTAATCTCTCTTTCCAAAATACATCTATTCATTCAATGAGAAATTATTAAATTGGTATTTTTTTGAAATATATCAGAAAAAATTTATAATTTTTAAGCATAAGAAACAACAACGAATTTCTTTGCTGAATTATTTATCTTTTCCTAACTTCTTAAAAAATTATTTTAAGTAAAGTTAATGAAATTATACATCTTGAATTGCTTGTTTGTAGCACCATATTAAAACGCCGTCAGTATGAAACGGCTACTCCTTAAGAATTTCAATGATTTATTCTTTCACTTAAGATTCTTCTAGTGTTTTACCATATATCATGGACTAAGTTTGTTCATGCTTGATTATATGAAATATTTTTCTACATTTTGATTTATTTCATGGTAATTTCCACCAATTTTTACATATTTTTATGTAAATAATTTAGTTTTACTTTCATCGCCTGTCTTTGTTGTTTTTATCAATCTGTGTTGAAAATGTATTGATCCATTGAATCATTTACACATAGCTTAGTACATTTTGATTCCTTGTAATTTATGAATACTTTGGCATATATTCATGAAAACATCGAAATTTAAATTGATATAATTCAATTTCACGAAGTTGTAATCCTTGAGTTGGATTAATTTAATTAAGCATTTACCAAATTAATTGCGCTTAAATTGTTTATATTTTAGTTGCATCAAATTATTAATTTTAGTGAAAATATTATTTAAACATATATATGAACTGATGTTATCTGTTTTTTTTCGAAACTGGTTTAGTTAAAAACTTATTTTTTATAACTGCTTTTCAAAAAATAATTTTTTTCTTATATTTTTTAAAATTTTTATTTAACTACTTAACAATTCTTAAAATACATTACTTAAAATTTGAAAATTGGATAAAAATCTTTTACTACATTTGTTTTCATTCTATTAAAATTGCTTCTGAATAAAATTATTACTTTTATAACTGGCAAGAAATGTCTCTTATTACTGCTTCTTTTATTCAAGTTAATTATTCTAATGATCTAAAAAAACTTCTCTACAATTATTTTCAATACATAATTGTAAATTTAATTCTTACCATTTTTATCTTTATCGTAGAAGAAATCATTCTTTGTAGATAATATATTAATTGCAGAAATGTATAAAAACCAAAGAATTTTTACTATAACAGTTACTTTTCAAGAAATTAAAGTAGGATTTTAGAGCCATAAAAGGTTATTAGGATAAATGAATAAAATGTAACCACATTTTTAGTTTTTTTTCTCTTGAAATTCTAACTATTTTCTAGATAAAAGTTTTTAAATCTGAGAAGTGTTGGACGATGAAAGTGTTTTAAATGAATCAGTAATTTAGTTTCGAAGTGTGAATATTTATATTCATTGCACTAATTATCCCCAAAATTTCTTAAGATATAATTTTAAATCATTTAAGTGTTTTACAGGTTTCTTCAATTTAGAACTAAATAAAAGATTAAAGATACATTGAAGTTTAAATTCTAGAACTTAATAAATAAAAAAAATAGAAAAGACGTTCCTTGACATTTTAATAAAATATCTGTTTTGCTTTGTACAAAGATTTTTAATTCTTTCTGTAAGGAAAATTATCAATTTTTTTAAGTTAAATTTTTAAAATTATAAGTCTTAGCCCATAAACTTTGTAACGTGTTTTTAATTTCTCAATCAAAAAAATATATAATATCAACAAATAATGATTATTAATGAAAAAAAAGATGTAAATTCAATGGATGAAAATCTTTCTCACACTTCATTAAATTTAAAATTTTAATTTCTGCATAAAATCTGGATATCTACATTACTCTTATTAAAGCACATAGTCATATTCTAGTTTAATAGGTTCTTATTTCGTATTAAATTAAATATAAATTTAACTCTAAATTCGAAAATAGGATTATAACCATTTGAGAATACGTACAGCTGTAAAACAGCTGAAATCCGACTCAAATTACGAACATTCAAATCAGAAATATTTTACAAAATCTCTTAATTGTTGGGAGTTACATTTTATTAATTAAAGAGTCAAACAAATATTCTAAATCTCATAAACTACATTTTTAAAATTTTTATCTTAGAGTTTTCAGTTTTTTGAATTACTTTTATAATAAATAAAGTTACTTCTTATTTATCCTTATACATAAACTACAACATATTATTCCTAAAAATGTATCCAATATTATATTTAAATTAAGCAAGATTGCAGATAGATTTTAAATACTTTGAATCACATAGCAATTATTATTTGTTTTCTAAATTGTTGAATATAAAGATTTTATGATAAATCCTTCCTAAAACTGATGGTGGAAGAAGAATTAGACCAGTTAGAAATCATAAACCAGCAAATAATCTTGACTATTTTGATTAACCATAAGCATTTTCAGTTGATAAAGAATTTATTCTTTCCTGATATCCATATAATAAGAAGCTATTAGATTAATTACATTTAATTGTTATTTCTGGAAAAAATGAATATAATTTTTGTTTTGTTTCTCGAGAAGAAAAATCTAGGTCTTTATTGGTTCAATCAATATCCTCAAACGGAAATCAGAGATGTAAGAAACATTGTTTTCTAAAAATATATCAACATACAACATAAAAGTATTTTTAATCCGAATTTGCATGAAATCCCCAAATACACATTCAAGTAATTTTTAATAAAAAAGGCGCTATTGTGTGTTATAAAATGAGTGTCTTTCTGAATTGTTTTTAATACATTAAAATTATAAATCTGTATTTATAAAAATGTTAGAAATGTTCAAAGTAGGATTTACCAGAATGAGTACTTTTCTGTGATTAAAATTTTTCAAAACTTAAATCCATAAGTCATTTATTTCATGAAATTAGTGTAAAAATACATTTAAAACCACATCAATCTCATTTGGCAAATAAATATGCACATGGAAGTTCATTTTTATAATATAAAATTAGACAAAAGTTTTCCTTCAGACTAGATGTATAGAACGACGTTATAACATTTTGTTCTACTTTTGTTCAAGAAACTAAACAGTCAATATTTCTGATAGAAAATATGCATGTCTATGATGCCATAAAAACTCTTCAACTCATTTCTTGAAGAATTATTTAAAGAAATTTGCAATGCTTCCATTGCTATGACTAATCTTCATCATTCCACTTTGATAGTATTGAATAATTCTGTGCTTCAGATGAAAATGATAAATCACTTCATCATTATACATTTTATAATAGTTGAGCTATGGGATCTTTTCAGAAAATTATACTTTAAATTCTTCATATGTTGCAATGACAAGAACTGTTATATACACTACTGGCCATTAAAATTGCTACACCAAGAAGAAATGCAGATAATAAAATGATATTTATTGGACAAATATATTATACTAGAAATAAGAAGTGATTAAATTTAAAAAAAAATTGGCTGGATAGATCCTGAGAAATCAGTACCCAGAACAACCACCTTTAGCCGTAATAACAGCTGTTATACTACTGGGCATTGAGTCAAACAGAGATTGGATTGCATGTACAGGTACAGATGCCCATGCAGCTTCAACACGATGCCACAGTTCATCAACCGTAGTGACTGGCGTTTGGTGACGAGCCAGTCACTCGGCAACCATTGACCAGACGTTTTCTATTGGTGAAAGATCTATAGAACGTGCTGGCCAGGGCAACAGCCGGAACATGTTCCGTATCAAGGAAGGTCCGTACAAAACCAGCAACATGTGGTCGGGCATTATCCTGCCGAAACGTAGGGTTTCGCAGGGTTCGAATAAAGGGTAGAGCCACGGGTCGTAACACACCAGAAATGTAACGTGCACTGTTCAAAG
>JAPDSC010015518.1:105673-117271 GCA_026290005.1 Latrodectus geometricus | reverse complement strand
TATATATATATATATATATATATATATATATATATATACTACTTATTTTTAAAGAATTTCATTTATCATAAGGTCAAAGTATAAAATTATATCTCAGCTGTAGTTTAAAAAAATTAATAATTACAAAATGCAAATGAGAAATAAATATATCATATAAAATAATAATTGAGTTATTTTACCAGGAATTTTTTTTTTCGTATCAAAATTTTTGCAAAAATGTAAAAATGCAGGAGTAATTTATTTTAATAAATTAAAGATTTAGGAAAGCTGTGATTAACGGAATTCGCAAAAGATATCTTGAAAATATCAATATTTGAAAAAAAAATTAAACAGTGACAGATCTAATATTTTTTATAAATATAAATTTTATTTATTTATAAACCATATTATGATCTTTTTATAAAGTAATCACAAAGTGCATATGTAAAACACTTAGTAACTAATTTAATTTGATTATAGATTTATTTAATTAGAAATATATTATAGATTGAAGACAAATTAAGATTTTATTTATCTTTTTTTAATTTTATTTTTATTTTATTGTTATTTACATTTATTTATATTTTTAATCTATAATATATTTATAGTAATGGAAGAAATTAGCTTTCTGGATTTATGAACCTAACTAGATATTTAACTGTTACATTTCTAAAATTGCATAGGTAATGGTAGTTTACACAAATTAACTTGATAGTAAAAATAATTAATAGTATGTAAGAATAATTAATAGGAAATTTAAGGTTAATGTTTTTAGATTTTTTTGATTGTAATAGATAGAGTTGCATTTATAGCATAAGTATAATGATATTGGCAGTAAAAAATAACGCCAGCCAATTAATACTTTATTATATACAGAGGTATTTGAAAGAAACTTATGCAATACTTCCTTATATCACAAGTCGTTATTTTTTAAATGCACAGTTCATTTTAAAATTTTCAATAAAGTTATGTAGAAATTTGAATTTTATATTGTTTTATGAAATGCATATTTTCCCATTTTTTAACCTTAAACGTTTTATTTTTTATACTTCATATTATATCATTTTTCTCATTTTGGTTCAAATTTATTTTAATGAAAACAAAACAAACAATTTTTATCTCATAATCTTTATTTTACTTTTATTTATATTTTAAAATCTGGAATGTTCGTAAAAGTTTCAGATTATAAAAAATTTTATGTGACTTCTTTTCCTATTAAGGAATAATGTTTTCCAGTTTAATGTTTAGTATTGTTAGTTTTGAGTCCACAATTGCAGTTGAAAAGCTTGAATATTAGTTAATAAATTTTTATTTGGTAACGTTATCATATAATTGAAGGAATCTGTTATTTTTTATACATTGGTGTTTGCTTTCTTTTCGAAGTGAAATGCAAGGATAAAAGAGTGTTATAATAATACTTTCAGTTAATTTACTATAAGACTAAAATATATAATGCATTTTTTCTGTTCGTATAATAAAATTACAAATACTTTAACTTAGGTAGAAATGAAATAACTCTGATATCACATTTGTGTTAGTTTAAAATAAAATACGTGTTTTTATGCCTAAAACATAGCTCCTAATAACAAATGTTTCGCTTCAAAACTAATAACAATGAATGTAAAGAAATTAAACTTTCTTTCTTTATTTTTTATTTGAAAACATTTGAAACAAACTTTTTGAAATAGGTGAATGATTATTATTTTTAATATAGCCTTTATAAAATAATTTAAATATATTGTTTTTTTTAAAAGATTTTTTTTGAAGAGAATAGGGTTGAATTTTTTCTTTTGCTTAATGTTTTTCTTAAAAGTATTCTTAAATAAAACGCCAATCACAGAATTTATAATAATAAAAACCTTATTTCACATCAAGAAATTTTGCAATTGATTTAAAGCTTAGAAGAATGCTTTTCCTTTGTTTGTGTGAAAACTTTTTTATTGATAAATTTTTATATTTGGATATTTTGAATGGTAATACTTGATTTGTAAAAATGAAATGCAAAAATTTTCATTAAAATATAAATAAAAAAAACCCCACCGGAGAATTTAAAATATGTTGCTGTATGATGACCGGCTACTAGGCCTTTCAGTTTCCAGCACTATAATTGATGGCACCCTATTTAGCGTGACCCCAAGTGTGTGTGCCATCATAGTCCCAAAAGTGCGTCTTAGTAATTTCGAAGCAGGGTTGAAACCCAGAGTTATTTCACACCTACAGAGTTACTTACCACCCACTGAATTATTTCACATTGAGAACATTGTGGCCACAAAGTATTAAACGAGCCCTTGTCAACATTAGCTAATACGACGTATCTTTCATGGATTCGAACTCACTACCTTCCAATAATGACAAAGAACGCCCTTGCCAACTGGGGCACCAAGGCCGGGAAGGAAAAATATAATTCAATTCAATATATAAATAATTTTATGAAAATGTTTGATTTATAAACTATTTAAAAGATTAAAACATTTCTTTTAACTTTATATCAAGTCTGCAAAATAAAATTTGTAATTTATGTTATGAATTTACATCATTTGTTATAAAAATTACGTAATTTAAAAATAACATATTATCTTAAAGTAAAATGGAAATTTGCTGCAGTTAATCAAGTATATATTGTACATATACATGATAATGTCATGCAATTATGTATATATGTATACCACGAGTACATAAAATATTTACTGAATTCCAGCACATAATTACCATAGAATGAAATTTGTAAATTTTTTTCACACTAATGATTATATTCAAAGTGGACATTTAAAATATACGATATTTATTGTAACACACATTAGAAATAGATAATAATTTAGAATTGCATGTTTGGAACTGAATTGTCAGTAATTTTTTCACAAGACACGTCTATTTTAAATAGATTCCAAGAAACTACAAATGTCAATACATCATCGAATCCATTAATTATTGAAGAATTTTTAAAGACGAAGAGACTCAAATTATCCAACTAGCAAGTAGGCTAGTACACAAATTCCCATGACTGTCAGTTATGGAAAATTGTTTGCTGTATTTTTTTTTAGTCCTGTAATCTAATAGTGACAATTTTAAGGTAATTTTATTTTCTACATTAGCAAATTAAATTATTGTATTATACTTCTCTCAACATAACTTAAAAAGTAAATTTTTTTAATAAAAAGAATGTAATTGGATTCACTGTCATTAAGCATTGATTTCAATCAAACCTAAGCATTTAACGACTAATGTTCAAAATAATTTTAAAATAAAACATTTCTTTCTTTGAATTTCAAATGATTTTCTGAACTGAAGGAGTTTTGATTTGTAATATAAATTATTTATAAGTAAGACGACAGCTTTTCTTATAATAATTAGAAAATGTTACACTGAGTAAAATTACAGAAATGCAAAGAGAACTGAAAATATTTTATTTTTTACTGAATGTAAAATCAAATTAAAAATATTATATGAAGAATGTTTCACTAGGACCTATTGTTAAAAGTGAAGTTTAATTAATTGTTAACCAAAGTAATCACATAATTATAGCATTATTTTCTTAAGATAATAAAGTAAATTATATTAATTAATTGGAAAAGCAATTCAGAAAGTGAATTCTCAAACCATTGCTTGTGCATGTTTCATGGGAGAAGAATGGAGTATATGACTAATTAGAATCTGAGCTTTAAACTTTTACAATAAATCCTATGTAAGAAGTGACTTATTTTATCTGTGACGGGTTAATAATGATAATTAACATTCATAAACTTACGCTTCTTTAAACGCCCATTTTCTTCCAAATTTGGTTTTATCTCAGCGTTTGTGAAATTAATTTTCAAATAAAATGAGGATTATTTCCAATCATTTTCAAATTTTTACCCCAAGTTTATGACACAAACTTAAAACTAAATAAATATAAACCATACACCACATTTTTAGTTTCTAATAAAAAAATTACTTTAATGAGACAATATTAAAACTAATAAAACGAAATTAAAGGAAAACTATTTTTATAATAAATTCATATGAGATTTAGAAAAATAAATTAACACAGTAAATTTTTATTTAATTCAATAAAGTTTGATGAAATTATTTGATCGTATTAATATTATATAGCTGCTATTTTTATTTTTTCATAAATATTAAATATGTTTTACTTTAAACTTAATTATCTTTGTATTCCCCAAATATCTTTGTATTCACCAAGTAGAAAAACAGAGCTTGTAGTTGAATGATCAGAACTTCAACCTTTATTTTAACCATTTGTTTGTTCGATACTCACAACGGTCTTGGGTGTTTTTTATGTCGGAATAACTTAAACTTAAGTTTCGGTGTAATTAATGCTTATTTACAAACCATAGTTACTGAACCTGTTTTATATGTGAATGTTAACTCTATGAAAATCAAAATATTAAACTTTGAAATTAAAACTTTTTTCCATTTAAATGAATAAAAGTTGATGATGAGTTACACCATTTCTGATTAGTTTTACATTTTTAGTATTTTGAAAAATGATAATATAAAACTAAATTAATAGGGAATTCAAAGAACATTTGACTTGAATTTGTGAAAAGAAATCAATCAATCATTCAATCCATTTTGTGGGAAGAAAGGAAATAAGTGGGTGATAATAATTGAAACTGATTAAATTTAAGTTGTTGAATAAACTTTCTTTTACTCACAATATAAGATATATAATATTTAAATTTCATTTTTCCTTATATTATATAAATTCAGCTACACATTGAGTAAAGAAAATTTAAAACATGTTTTTAGTTAATTCACAATCCCATCAACATTAAGCAATAAATCAGTAAAACTGATTTATTAAAGATTTTTTTTAAATTATATCCAAAATTTATTGACATTATGAACAAATAAATACTTGAAGTGACAGTTATTTGATTTGTAATGTTTATACTCTATAATTTACTAGATATATTTTGGAAAATTTGTATAGTTGTTTTAAATATTCTTGCATTTACAACTATAGACATAGTATAGTACCTTGATTATTAATGAGACATTCAGTGTCGAATGTTTATTTCTGAATTAAAAAAAATGCCTGAAGAAATTTTTATATTGTACAGTTTCTAAGCATTTTATCTTATGTAAAAATGCATTAAAATCCTTTTGAAAGCTTTATATATAACAAAGACCGTAGTTTTTGCTGTGAAAAAAAAATAATTTTTGATTAAGCTATTCACACTGTGTTAACCGATAATATAAGTCAATTATTAATAAGCCTTAAAGTGAGGAAAAATACATTTTATGTATAGTTAATAATAATTAATTTCAAGAGTTTCATAAAATGAATTAGTCAGTCTTTTGTAACCTTTGAAAATTTTTCTATAACCCCAAGTTGTTATTTTGAATCTATTACACAAAATTGTATTACTAGTATTGCCACACACAAGTGAACTAAAATTATTTATATTTATTTCTTTTAATTAAAATGGTAAAATAATAAAAAGAAACGTATAAAAAATTTTAGATTATAATTTTTTACTTATTTAGAAATTGATAGTAAAAAAATTTATGCCAAATTAGTTCCAATCATTACAGAAAAAATAATATTCTTAGTTTATTTATATTTTATTATTTATTAAAAATATTAGGTTATGATGAAAAGGAATCGTAAACTATTGTAAAATAATTAAGGAAAATATTTCAATAAACCTTATTACTATACGATTTTCCCCTTTCATTACTTTCCAAAAGCTTTTGTCATCACAATAAACTGGCGAAAAACAATGCATATTATTTCCTCTTCTAGTCATTCTATCAGAAATATATTAGGACCCCAAACTCTGTGAGTTTACAAAAAGAAATATTTGCCACAAAAGATTTATTGCTTCGAAATTCGACAAAATTGATTCCGGCCTTCAATCAAACATGTAGACTATAGAATGCAAATAACCTATTGTTTTTACAGTAACTTTAATTTCCGAGCAATGATGCCTTTCTTAATAACTTCAAAATAGAGAGTTATTCTCTTACGCATTCTTTGAGTGAAAATTATCTTCATTTTACCGGGAAAACTATTTAGGGACACAAATTATTGTTCATATTAAATGATACGATTCAAGTTTTATTTTAATTATCAGCAGAATACAAATTTTGTATACTTTTTCTTATACGATTAAAGTTATAGAAAAATTATTTTGTATCGTAAAGTATATAATATTTTTGTATGTCTGCTATAATGTGTGTTTCAAAATTGTTTGCATTTCTTTTTGATAATTCTTTTGCATAATCGAAAAAAATGTAGTATATAAAATATCCATACTTAATATCTGTTGAGAAAAATCAAATATGGTAGTGACTATTAAAGAGTATTATTTGCTTTGCTTTTTTTAAATGTTTCATTTCAAGAGATAAAAAAAAATCAATTCTGATCCTGATACAAGTATTGTTAAGTATTTTCACAATCATTTATATACAAAAAGTGTATCAGAATTACTTTTTCTAACCTAAAAATGTATTTTCGAAAGCTCTTATAAATATTTTAGACAAACTAAAAATATCTTCTTTTAAAAAAATACGTTAAATACTCTTCTGTTATTCCTATTGTATTTTTCTATGTATTTTAATCTTTTTTAACCATATGTAATTAAAATATTTTTTGGGATATTCTTGTATTTTGCTCAATGAATTTTGTAAGAAATATATATAGGAGAATTTGTCAAGTTATTTTTAGAAAAATAATTTTAAGACCACCATTTTTCAGAGAAAGTAATAAGATATACAAAATTGAAGAATTCTTGACTTTTGTTTCATAAATTATTTGAAAATTACATTCAGAAATACTGTTCTTTTCCAAGACAGAATAAGGTTTTATGTATAGAATTCATATCATGTCAAAATATATAAAATTAAGAATTTTTGCGAGGGAAGAGTTTATAGTTTACTTTATTAACCATAATATTGGAGAATTTTTAGGATTCCTCACAATTTATCTGAGGTACATAATATTTTCAAAGAGTTCGGTTTTCATGAAGGGATTTAGTTCTTTATTTTAAAAATTAAAATGTAATTGACAAAATCGTTTTTTTTTTTTTTTTTTTTTTTTTTTTTGGCAGAAAATTTTTAATTTAACTATAATACTTCAGTAATATTTGTCTTCAGTTAAAATCAAACTCAAATTGTGTTATTTTATATTTGTTTCAATATCACACCAACTTTCTTTAATCTAACTTGGTAAATTAGAAAGTGGATTTCTTATCATCATTTGTAGATTTTCTAAGGTATCCTGAACTATTTTCATAATAAGCTAGAATTTTTTTTTAGTAAAATAAATTAATTAAAATAATATTAATAATATAATTTTTCTACGTTTATGTTCAACATATATAAAAAATTACAAATCAAATTAAATCTGAAAATACTCTTCGATTTAATGATTGTAATTGCCTATTAATAAAGTAGAGATCAGCAATTGTTTTTGTAATTTAGTTTGTGCATTTAATGTTTTGTATTTGTAAAATTACATTTCAAAAATAAATTTGGTGTAAAAATTTCAGTAAAATTTATTGTTATTTAAAGAATAATTTTTTAAAACCTCATTTCATTAAATAATCGGAAAATTCGCTTTTTTAAAATCAGTCATACTCTGCAAACAATGCTAAGAAATATTAAAATATTTTATGTAAAGTACAATATTGGAAAATTAAATAAAACGAGCATTATATTTTAATAAATAATATATTTCAGGCTAATGTTGAGAACAAGCTTTTCAAAGTAAAAAATCACCAGGTTCTATTTAAATCAATGTTAATTAATAACAAATTTTACTTGCTTATAACTTCTTATACCAGTCAAAGTGGACTTTCGAATATATTTTTATATATTTTGGAGATTTTCTGTTTTCCCATAACTGTTCTGATTGACCACCATCTGTGATAAATACTGAGGATTGGTGATGCGATATCAAATCAGGAAGCATTATACCTTCACCGATTTTCGGTGGGTGTTACACCCCTTAATTCGGCGATTCAACTCGTCTTAGAAGTTCTCGATAGGGTTCAGGTCTGGGCTCTGGGCAGGACAGTCCATTTGATGAACTCCATTGGCATCATACCAAGCCTTGGTTAACCTCGAAACATGACAACTGGATTCACGAATTGAAATTTTCTGAAATCAAATTATTTTATATTTATCTTAAATATTTTCTGTGCAATAAAAAGAAAAAAAGAGAAAATAATTGGGTAAAATAAAACAATTTTTTGTGGATCAATCTTTAAAATTAACTATAAAATTATTTATAATATATATAAGAGTTAAGATATATTAATTTAAAAGTACTAAAATAATAATAAGATATTTAAAAAATATAGCTATTGATAAACTCTTACATTTTTATTATGCTTAGATTTAATAAATATATGTATTATTCAAAGGTGTAAAAACTATATGTATTACATGAATTCCCCATACTTAAGCACTTTTTATTATAATTATTTTCTAACATTATATTTTGAAATCTATTTCATTCTAAAGGTTAGTAAACTTTAAATATTAGTCAATGACTACCAAATAATATTTTTGTGAATACTAAAATTTTATTTATTTTAAAATTCTGGCATATTTAATTCAATTAAAAATAAGTTAGGAATCTGGTATACTTAATACAATTAGGAATAGGTTCTTTGTTCATATATTGATTCAATAATTATGAGAATCGATTAACTTAATAACAACGTTTCCTTCATTATTTCTGAAGATAAATTAGTAAAAATAAATATCAATACATTTTCAATATCCTTTATACATTTTTGTTTTCAGGTTATTGTTAAAGTTAACTAATAAAAAGTTTAACATACAAAGTTAAGTCTTTACTACTAATTATTTAAAATGTTATGAATTATAAGTTTTCAAGTTTCATAAAATGAGAGACATTTTGTAAAGATTAATCTAGAATGTATGAATTAATATATAATATTTATTTTATTGCTTTAAACATTTTGTTATGTACAGTTAGTAACATTTATATCAATGTTTTTCAAAGTATCATATGTATATTTTCTAAATAATAAATACATAATTTTTAGAGGTTACATAAATTCAAGTTCAAATTATTTTTGACTTAAAAAAATCTAAATTTTTTGATATAATTTCTCCTGCATACACTTATGTCTAAGTTTTCTCTACTTTGAAGAATATGGTGCTTTTGAAAACGCAAAAAAGGAAATAAATCTTTTTGATCTGCTATTTCTCTGAAATATTCCACATTTAAATATGTTGAATGAAATTCTTCTAAGAATATTATCTCTGTTTTATACCTCGGTAAATTTCTTTGAAATTCATGTTACGACATTTGCAATGAGGTTAGCAGAGAAGTTTTCAGAATTTTCTACAATATAGAATTCATCTTGATGAAAAGATAAACGAAAAACTGCTTATAATAAATAATAAAACTTCTGACAGACTTAAGATATTGACGATATTACGTACTATACGTATAATTACGTACAAATTACGTGATATACGTATAATAATAAAAATAACTTGTTTGCGTGTATTTTCATTTGTCAAAATATTTATTCCAATTTTTAGAATATTTGATTGAGCAGGGCAATGAAAATATTATATAAAATAGAAAATTTTTTGTGAAGAATAACTTATGTGACTGTTCAATTTATTTATAAGCAAAGTACATGCTTAATTTTAATTTATTATGTCTACTTTAATCCGTTTTATTTTAAAATATTTTTAAATTAATATATAAATAAAATAATAATAATAGTGAAATAAAATAAATTACGTAAATAAAAATATTTTGAATAAAAGACGAATAAAAATATTTGCAGTTACGTCGCCTTTTAGGTCAGAAGAAGGTCAGAAGTCAATGGTCAGAAGAAGATCAGAAAATAAGTTATTTTGTATGTGAAGGAAGTGAAAACTTCTTGGTAACAAATTCGTAGAGTGATGCAATGAAAAATAAAAAGGAAAGAAAACAAGTTTCACACGTTCCGAGAAACTCTTCAAAGAAATACTTTTCCTCACGGAAGTATTTTCACGGAAATAGCCCTATCAACTCTAAAATGGCCAGCATAACATGAATAATAAGTAAGGATGTCTGAAATAAACAGAACTCTTCACAGAACAATTGAAAAAAGCTTTTCGGACAACAATAGAAGTTCATTTTATTCTCTTTCATTATATTAGAGAATGCAAAATATTTTGATTTATCACTGTGTGAATATTTTACACTTATTAACTTCACTATTAAGAATATGACATATAGAATTTTAATTTCGAAGATAGTTGTTAGTTGGGGAAATTGTAATTTTTTAATTGGAATTGTCAATTTAATGGATCAGCATTATAGACATTCATTAACCGTTACATACAAATTGGGGTAAATATGTTAATTATCTTCAGCTTAATTCAGAAAATTAACTTTCATAACTGCAAACTTATTCAACTTTTAAAATAATTTTTAATTTTTTATTTATTAATTATTTGATACATTCTGCATTATGTAGGTTCACAAGAAGCTATTTTTTGCTTTGCATTTAAAACGACATATGCTCTGTTAGCAGATTCTACTTGATCCATTAATTTGCTGAATTAGTTGATCTATTAATTTTAGAATTAACTGGTTGATACATTGATTTGAAATTGCTCTAACAATTGAGTGATTAATATGGACTGTCCAGTGTAAAATGATGTAAAATATAAAATAAATCTCTTGGGTGCATATTTTTACCATAATCTACTCTACAGTATAGAATATAAACTTTATTTCAGAAATGAAATTAATTTTAAATGATCAGCAATTACTAGGTTTTTCAATAGCATAAATTCAATGGTAATGAAAATTAAACAGATTTATAGATATTTGACGAAAAAATATAAATATTATTACCCGAGTTATACTATTTCTCGATAATGTAATCACGTGCCACTTCAAACTATTATAATTATTAACTCAATTTAGTTTTATTTATTGAATAATTTAGATAGGAGAAACTAGATAATCTACATATTACAGAATAAAGAAGCTATAAAACCCAAGTTCTCATTTATTTAAAGTTCATGCTCTGAAACTTATGATAATTGATTAAATAATTTTGGGTTATTATCAAGAAAACGCATAAATATTTAAAAGTAAACGTAAAGAAAAAGATTTCTTTAAATTACAGTGCCTGAGTTTCATTAAATATTAGCAAGCAACAAAATATTTTTATTTATGGAGTTTTCACAGTAGACACAAATAAAACATAAAAATGTCATAAGTACTTTTACGTAAATATCTAAATAATGATGAAATGCTGCTTCGAAAAAGAAGTCTTTGCCCAACTACGCTAAAATATGCTTAATTAATTATTATATATTTGACATTATGGTTAAAAACTGTGAATATAATAAAATTTGTCATCTCTACAAAACTATTTATTTTATATAAATTGCAAAGAAAGAATATTTATAGAAAATTATAAGGTATTCATTATTCAAATCTGTTTCTCCATTAAATGGATCGCAGTGAAAATGTAGGGTTTAAAATAACTAAAATTTCTTTTTCATTTGGAACTGAATAAAATAGATTGTTACAAGAATCAAATAAAAACAGATAGATGCAGATACATAGATACATGCACACACACACACACACACACATATATATATATATATGCTTCGAAA
>JAPDSC010015518.1:82089-105573 GCA_026290005.1 Latrodectus geometricus | reverse complement strand
ATATATATATATATATATGTATGTATGTATCTATGTATGCATGCATGTATAAATCTGTATGAATTACACATATACAATCTTGTACTGCAAGAAAATAAAGCACAGAATATGTAGACTTTGCCAGACAGAAAAAAAAAATATTCTTAGGATACGTGTGTGATTTCATTTTCTAGTTTCTTGTTTTTCTGCTTTTAGAGTGCCCAGATTTACGAAGCAATTCTATTTTCTCAAGTAAAATTTACTTTCGCTTAACTATATTTTGGCCAAAAGCTGTTACATTAAGTAATAGTTACATTATACATAAAAAAACAGCTTATATCAATCGAAATAATTTTAAAACATGAAAAAATTATAGATATTTAAGATTTGGTTTATTTAAAAAAATATAATTATATTAATAATTATTAAGTTTATGGCAAGGAATATTATTTACAGATTGTCAACAAATTAGATATAATTTAATAATTATCAAGCAGTTTTGTAATTAAATAATTTTTGAGATATTTAACTATTTATTTTATGAAAGCGTGTTATGTGCTAATATAGCAAGTTAGATATATCTTAACTATTTAATCAAGATTCTATCAAAATATTTTCTCATATATTTTATAACTCTCCGTTTGTCATCACATAAGATTAATTCATCTTTTCACAGATAGAAAGATACCCATAGATTCCCATGTTAATGTTCCATTAGGACTTAAGAATATTGATTTCACGTAGTGATACAATCCTCATGCCGTCCTTAAATTGAAGTATTCTCTGCGCATTCCCATAATTTCAAATGCATTCCATCCATCGCCTCCACTTAACTTAATGAAATGCAGATGGCCTTAAAGGAAATCTTTTAGACCAAATGTTGCTCCAGACAGTAGTGTTATTTAGACATCACTGGATGCTATCTTGTTTAGCAACGCCAAATTATGTATTTATCACTTTTTTATTGTGTTCAAAGCTTTATTTAAACTTTTTTTTAATTGAGACGAACAAGAAAAAAATTAAGAATAGTTTTGAACTGTAGGGAATATAATTAAAAATAATTTTTGTAATGATTAAATTTTATTAAAACGTTTACTGAATCTTTGTTAATATTTTTAAGGAAATATAAAATCTCATTAATTACTTCTAAACCATTTATGAAGTTGAAAATTGTAATTAAATGCATTCCTCAATTCTTTTTTAAAATACCACCAAATGCTTAGTACTTTAAAGCATCTTTGCAGTTAATTTAATAAATTCGAATAATATTATATTGTACTATTACTCAAAATTTCCTCTCAATGCAAAAAAAAATGCTTAAGATTACATTTTACTATAACTATTTGTAAGTTATTTTGTTTATTCATTAAATGAGAACAAAAGTTGCCTTAAATATATGTTTATTCGGTATAATGCATTACCATTTCGTTATTTATAATAATGAAAGTCTTATAAACTTTAGTAGTGTAACTACAAAGTGGGTTTTGTCTTCATAATTTTTCCAGAAATTAGAACATCTCATTTAAAAATTTAAGAAATATATTTCCATTTATTAAACAATTCTCACAAAATAGCATATGCTTTCAGAGCCAAGCACAAATAACAGAATTTCTATTAGTCTCGCATGAACATATATATTCTTACGAAAATAGAGGGATTTTTCACTACTCGATAAATGGCAGCTATTTTGTACACCATTAGTATATGAAACTTTGTGTATTTAATTGCAAGAAGAATTTTAATTACCATCACACGATATTAAGAAAGGATCAGATTATATTTTTGTATTAAATTAAGGCTCATGGCAAGTGAAAAGTAATGTGATTAGTTACAATCATCAGGTAGTTTTTTAGTTTCTGTTTAATTTCTAAAAAAAGGCAAAAATTCAACCAACATTTTATAATGAAAATTTTTTTAATTGAGTAGTTTCGAAGGGTGATTGAAACTTTATACTATTTTAAGTATTATTTCCTATAATTTAGTAAATATTCTTTATAAATCATAGTAGTAATATTTTCACAATTGTATAAACAATCAAACGTAACATTCATTGAATGTTTTATTAATTTTCATTGAATGTTTTATTTTCAATGTTCATTGCATCAGACTTTTCATAGATTAAAAGAAACGTTTTTTTCTAATTTTAATTGTAATACACTATAATACAAATATTGATCTGCAGTATATTAATAAGTAATTTAAATTTTCTTTAAAATATTGTTGAAATTGTATTGAAATATTTTAATTAGATTGTTTCTGATTGAAAACGAAAAGAATTATCATATAAAATGAAAGGAAACTTGCTATATTAACATTTAACGTAAATTTGCTTACTTTAGGCTTTGCATTAAAATACCTTGTAAGTTAAAATATTTTAATAATTAATTTATGATTTTATAAATGACTTTACAATACATTCATTGTAATGAGGGCATTCATTTGTTAAAGCATTTTGCATGGATTACATATTAACTTATGCGTTTGATTAATTAACAAATATCGAGAAAGCAAGTGCTAAATAATTATTTATAGAAAAAGTAGTTATTATACATACATTTTGTAAAATGTATCATAATATTTACAGATGAAAAACTCAAAGAAATAAAAAAATCTGTAAGTTAACTGAAATATTATAATTTATTTTACATTAAAATTTAAACATTTCATTAGGAAACCAAATTTCCCTTTAATTTATGTTATTAAATTTTCAAAAAGAATAATTAAACAAGTCAGTTTTTACTGAAGAGAGGAAATATTGTGTGTGCGGAAAAATATTGGAGTTACTTATTATATTATATTATATTATTTATATATATACATATATATAATTTCACTCAGAAATAGAAAAAATTTCACTCCATTTGAGTCACCTCTTAAAGTCGATTAAAATTTTTTTAAAGTGTACTGAGTTTTGTTTTAATATCATAATAAACATTTTATCATAATAAACGTAAAGGAAATTGAAAACTTTCGATAATTATTTTTTTAAAAATAAATAAGTTTTCTTTATGTTATTCGTTCATATAACTATATAAACATTTATCGCAAATAAAGAAAAATCTACATTTTTCCATTTCATAGACATGATTTTGCAAAAATTTAAGTTTTAATGCAATTAAAGAATTTAATTTGGCTTATCAAAGACTTGTTCATTTTACATCTTATGCCAATTGACTTGTTTTCGCTTCATGAATCTTTATTCTGTTCTTCTTTATTTTTAGCTCCATCGTCATCTCGTTTTATTAATTTCTTACTCTGATGTAATCGCTAAACTTCTAATTATTTCAATTTCCAGTTTTTCTTCCTATGTTTAAGCGAAACGTTCCTTGTCGCCTGGGCCAAGTTTTCCAGGCGAGTAATAAATGATATGGCTGAAATTTTTAAATCTCGTTAATTATTGCTTTTAAGTTAAAAATTATTCCTTATTTAAGTCGCGTTTTCATTGCATTTCAATGGATGAAATTCTCTCAGAAATAAAGAAGGTTATTTTTCTGTGCCTGTTTGAAGTAAATAACACAAACTGCGTTAAAGACATTGATTAAAGCTGGAGAATTATCTTTAATCTGATATGGATACTGAGAATAAAGATTAATATAGTTGATTGTCTTGAATTATCTTTGTAATTACATTCGACGTTTTTACTTGTCAATGTTTTTTTTTAAATTGTGATCACATTGAGATAGATATCGGTAAATCTTTGAATAACCCAATTTATTTGCCATAATTTAATGTGATTAAAGGAATTTAATTTCATTCTTTTTCAAACAGCAAACTCAAAAAAAATAAATTAAATTAATTGCAAATAAAAAAGTAATAACGTTTCATTTCTTGTAATCGAATATCATTGACATTCTGGTAAAATATTCAATGATTTTTATTTCCTTGGATACAAATGAAATGATATCAGTTGCAATAAAATAACTATTGATTAATTAATTCCGATTCCGTTTTTTCGAAAGACGTAAAAATAATCAATTAGAGAAAAAAATTATAATTTGAGTGTATCTGGTATGTAATTTTGTTGCTTCATGTACTGAAAATTCAGTTATCAAATATCAGCTAGAGACATGTCATTTTATTCAAGTAAAAACAAAAATAATTATCAATAGTAATGTTATTGAGAACTATAAATAATTGAGGAAAAAAATAAATTCTTAAAATGGTGTACATTAAAAAAGAATATTCACAGCAATCACTAAAATTTTTTTTTAAATAACCAGCAAATACTTTGATGTGAATACATCATTAAAAATGCTTGCTTAACTAAGAATATTGAGAGAAAATATTTAATTCACTTTAGTATTATATACCAGGAATGAGAGAAATTTTCACAAAGAGTTATTATGACTTTATAAAAGTTATGTACATGAAACACATTTTGTTAAAATTATACAGCTTTTTTAAGTTTTAAATATCATTTTAAAATTTTTATTTGTTATATTTATTTTAGGACAAATTCTTGATATTTTAAGAAATTCAAAATTTAAACACCCTGACAATTTAAATCAATTTTATACAGATAGTTTTATTAAAAGAAATATTAATAGTTTATTGCAGTTGTAAATTATTTTTTAATTGGATAATACGAAATTAGATAATTTATGTATTTAAATAGTTTATATCAATTTTTCATGCATATAAACAAGTTATGTCGTTAAAAAGATTTCAATAGCTAAAATCATTGAAGTTGTATAAAGGAGAATAAGTAATAAGTCTAAAGTGATATATATATATATATATATATATATATATATATATACCGGGTGATCCAAAAGTCAGAACGAACTTTAAAAATGAATAATTCGAAAACGAATCACGATACAAATATGTGGTTTGCACCAAACGGATGAAAAAAAAAAAACCGGGTTTTGTGTGGCAATGAAAAAAAAATAGTTCTGTTGGCGGCCAACAGATGGCGTTGTAGTGTTTTATTGCAACAAAAGAGGATTTACATATGAAAAAATGATCAATGAAGTTAGATTAATTACAGTTAATTAGTACCTACTACAGTAAATGTTCAATGTGCTGTCCATCATTCAGAAGTAAAGCTGTGAGACGAGTCACCACACCATTCACAGCTTTTGGTAGCATTTCTTGCATTATTGCAGACACATTTTGGCGGATGGCATCTTTCAGTGCTTCTAGTGATGCCGGTTGGTCGCGCTACATATTTGACTTCAAGAAGCCCCACAGTCAAAAGTCACAGGTTGTGAGATCGGGAGATCTTGGAGGCCATGCGTGATTAAAGTAGCGACTGATAATGCGTAGCGACTGATAATGATGTTGAGCGTAGCAGGCATTGCACAGGCAGAGCAATATGAGGTGGTGTTCCATCTTGCATAAAGGAGACTGTTTGGAGTGCCTGTCGCGCTTGCAGTTCAGGAATAATGCTGTTCTGTAACAGTGCTAGATATCGCTTACCGGTGACAGAAACTGTTTAAAAACCTGTCTGTGTGACTTCCTCGGAAAAAAAATGGACCAATTATGAAATAAGCAGTGAAGCCACACCAGACTGTCACTTTAGGCTGTTGCAAGGGTACCTTAACAAATGCATGTGGATTTTCTGTGGCCCACACTCGACAATTGTGTGTGTTGACAGCGCCAGAGATTGTGAAATGTGCTTCATCTGTCCAAAGCACAGTGTGAAGCCAGTCGTGCTGCTCTTCCATCTTATTTAAGACCAAATTTACAAAATGTCGGCGAGAGTCGAAGTCAGGAGGTTTCAGTTCTTGGTTATGTTGAACTTGTAGGGATACCATAGGAAAGTTACTAGCAGCGCTCTCCAGACACTTCCGTACGACACTCCTGTCGGCCTCGAAACTTCTCGAGCACTGCACTCCCCATGTGCAGCAACTACCGACATGGCTTGCACCGTCTGCTCCACTGTCGTGGCAACAGCAGCTGCAGTTGAGGGACGTTCTTTTCTTTGACGTGAAGCCAAAGAACCTGTAGTTTCAAATTTTTTCCACAGTTTTGTTCAATGCAGAAGACGTTATTGGTCCTCTACTATCTCACATACCCTTCAAGTAGCGATATGCTCGCAATGCCGCAATGGCACTTTCCGAATTCTTATAAAACAGTTTAACTAAGAGGGCTTTCTCAACTATGGACAGCATTTCGATGCATACCAGATTCGACTACCATTACCTGCTGTAGTTGCTTTTTTTATATCGTTTGTTGCTTTTCATAACCCTACATCAGAAATTTGACAGCGCCATCTGTTGGTTGTCAATAGAACTATTTTGTTTTTCATTGCCACATAAAACCCGGTTTCTTTTCCATTCGTTTGGTGCAAACCACATCTTTGTATCGTGATTCGTTTTCGAATTATTCACTTTTAAAGTTCGTCCCGACTTTTGGATCAGCCGGTATATATATATATATATATATATATATATATATATATATATATATATATATATAAAGAACTATTATTACGAATCATTTTAGTTGATATTTTATTTTGAAATTAAATTCAGCAATAAAATGCTTATTTTATAAATTTGCATTTTAATGCAAATATAATGTGCGAAACATATCTAATAATATGTACACATTTTAAATAATAATATATTAATTATAGCTTAAAAATATATTATTTATTAAGATAGAATTTAGTAGGAACTCTTGATAACTGATTTATAAGAGATTATGAAATATACAGTGGCTTAAAACACATTAATATTTTTTATATCATTGATTATAACCACATTGTAGAAAGAAAAATTATATATTGGGTTGTTCGGAAATTTATTTAATTTTGTATGAAAATGAAAAATGTATAGCAAATAAATATTTTATTGAATGATATATTATCAATTCTAGTCCAAACAGCTTACCATCTGTTTGGTCATAGTAAGATTTCATACTCATAAAATAGTTGGTTTTCACTTTCAAAAAACTGATTCAGGTTGGGAAAATGAAATGACTTTTTGAACAATAAAATAGATTTAAGTAAATGTATATGTAAATCTGATATGAAATCTGAAAATATATGTAAATCTGATATAAGTAATCCTGATATGTTAACTATAATTAAAATTATATTTTGAAATTTGTCATAGAAAATGATATTAATCAATATACCCCTAAAGTCTTATAATTTGGAATCTTGATTATCTGATGTAGAAATTAAAATAATCTAAGTTTATTTGCAAGTAGGCCATGCGTACTATATCATCAAATTCACTATATAATATTTTTAGTTGGAGGTATATAACTTGAATATTTTGTAATCCTGATATTAATGACGATATTTATATGGACTGAAGCTCAGTGGCATAGTAGTAGCGTTTTGCGGCACTGGTCTGAAGTTCGATCCTCTGGCTATTCATGGTCGGCTCAGACCCTCTAGTGCGACAATAAAATTGTGTATTAAGTATGTTTTGGAACTAAACAAGGGTCGTTTTGTGTTAGGCTATTCACTAAACCGAAATATATGCTTTGCAAAACAGGGCCCTCAATCTTGAAGCAAATAATGACATTGTAGCCTTGGTTTTCATTAGGGCTGTTGTTTACTGATTTAGCACTAATTGTTTTGTGCTTAGTTTAGCAGTAGTGAATTCAAGGATTTGATTTTCTAATCTTTTTTTCAAAATATGGTAAAATATTTTTACTGTGATATGGTGAATGTAATGAAAAATATTTTGTGATGCAGTTTTAGTATTGCATCTACAGAAAAGATTCATTTCTCAAAATTTATGCTCTAAACATATAAATGTTTTCACGTTATTTTCGTAAATCATACTTTATTATAGATACTCTGAAAAAATTGTTTATGTGCTTTATTAATGAAACTATCTTTTGAACAACTACAATGTTTAAAAATATTCTCTTTTGACTTCAGTAAGAAGCTTGAAACTTTAAAATAGCTAATTTTGTATTTCTAAGAATAATTTTTATATTTTTAAAATATATAGTTTATGTTTGATTTGGTTGAATAATTTTTCAATTTAGTTTTTTAATATGAAGTATTGAAAAAATTACTCTATTTCTGTCTTCCAGAGTGAAATGATTAATTTAAATTAAGATTAAATATAGAAAGGAAAAATTCAGCTTATTAATAGTTAAACTAATTAATTATTAATCTGGCATAATTTTTTCATGCGTTTTTAAATAATATTTTTACTTAATAAAGCAAAAGTTTAAAAGATAAGCAATAACTTTATTTGGCAAAAATCTAATTATATTTTTTTCAATAATAATTGAAAGTTCGGCACATAAATTCTGGAAATTTAACATAACTAAAATAATTGTTATGTCTGAATTAAAATATGAATAACTGTTAGCTTTAAAATATTTTAATTGCCATACTTTTTCCACGTAGTTTTTAAAAATTTGTTTTATTATATTCATTAATGGGAATATATATTTATATATATTTATTATATCATTAATTGAAATATTAATGGGAATATACTGACAAGAAAAATTTTTTTAATCACTTTTTATTTATGTAGCAGACAAAGTTTCTAAGAATTACATATGCTCTGAATTTTATATTATTTAAAATAAATATATTTTTAAATGAATTTATTTTCTATGTACTCGGCTATTTATTGGTTTTTTAACTTATATTACTGAAAATTATTTACATTTAGTTCACAATTTTATTTTAACCTTCAGTACCTATTCATACTTCCATAAGAGAATTTTTTTAGTTTAAAATTAGAAATAGTTTATAAATAAAGTCATGACGTAATTCTTTTTTGATACAATATTGAAGTATTTATTATGATAAAAAAGTATTTTTAATTTAACTTTATCCCTTACATAGAACTCATCATCAATCTCTTAATAAGTGTAATTAGTGTAATATTTTACAATTTGAAATTAATTAATATAATTTTATTATCTATTTAATCGTCTTTCAAATAAAATGACATAAAATTATTATTTTTTTTAAATTATTCAAAGAAAAATATTTGACTATTACTTTTCATGTGATTTTAAATTTATCTAATGAACTTAAACTGCCTTTAATAAAATATTACTGTAAGCAAATGTTATTTTCCAATTTATTTTAAATACTGTGATTAATTATAAATTCATCCTCCCCATTTGTTACTAAAAAGGATTAAGTTTACTAAAGACGTTTGTAGCAAATGTAATTATTTAAGAGTAAATTTCGTTGGGGAAAGGAAAGTCTTAAAAAGGTAGATTAATAAAGTAAGTTTTAAATCATTTTTTTACAGAATTTTAATTGAAAGGGAAAAATAAAAATAATTGATTAAAATTAAATTTGCATCTAACCTTAAACTCCATTAATCAATATGTTGTTTTGTTTTTCTTTTGTAGAATATATTATTTGGTATTTGAATGAAAATAGATGAAAAATATATGAATATTTTTGTATAAAATTTATTTAATATGTGAGTATTTTTGTTAAAAACTTTTTATTATAAAACTTTTTATCTGTTAACAATTGTTCTTTCAAATATTTGTGCGATATTGATGAAATATAAACCATATCCTAGGAAAATGTTCATAATTTTTAACTAGAGTATTAATTTCAATTGAGCATATTATTCTATTTGTAACTTCAATAATTTTAGTACTTATAACAACAAAAATTAGTTTAGGAGTAGAGGTCATGATATACTTCATTTTTTATGAAATGCCTTATTTTTTTAACGACTTAATCCTTAACACAAATATAAAAGTTCTTCTGTACTTTAATTATTAAATAATTTTTTCTAAATATAATTAGTATAATTATGTATAACTTCTTGGTAAGCCTATGTTATTGCAATTTACCTTGAATTTGAAATGTATACTTTATAATTAATTTTTAGTCGTACTTCCACCCTCTTATGAGTATGCTCTGTTCAAAAACGAATGACGCTCTTTCTGACTTAATCCCCTCAATCCCCGACGGGTGGGTTAGGCTTTGCCCAGTGTCATAAGCAACAATAATATAACTAATTTTATTGAGGGTCAGAAGAATCAAATAAAAAATTTCGATATTTTAACACAAAATGATTAAATAAAATAAGAGTTACAAAAATATAAATGAAAATTATAATAACATCACTCTTTTTACATAAAAGCGATTTCTTATAATTAATATTATTAATGTTACTTTTATACCCTAATTTATAAATATCTTTGGCTCTTTAGTGAATGAAAACACTGAATAAAAATCAAGTTACTTTGGGTTTACGTAAAAAAATTCTTATAGCTTTATATTTCTATTTCTATTTTGTGAAATTTATTATCAGCTAGATAATTAAATTAATTAGCTAATTTTATATGGCTATTAAGACATAAAATATTTAGCATATAAATTACATTTAATTAAAATACATTAAATTTTAATATGAAATTTCTATTTATATAACATATATTTTTAATTAAAATTACTTAATACAGTTTAAACATTTTAGAGAAATAAAATATTGTTCTTTTTATTGCCTATATTAATTTCTATTTCTACTTTATTTGTCATGAAAAACTATAATATTAATTATTTTTCTCCTTTATGGTTTGGAAACAGGTACATTATTATAGTGTATACTTGATCGATTAATGTTTTGGTACTTAATATCATCTTCCTATATTATTAATGCACGGTACTCAAAAAGTACTGCCAATTTTTTTATGTTGATATTTGCACTTTTTTACATTTATTTTATATAAATTTTACCATAACAATTATACTACTTAATTAAGTCAAATTTAAACTGCCTATCCCACTGAAATCAGCGTGCTAGATCACTAATTTGGATTATTTTGAATATTTACAGTAAGAAAAGTATTTATAAATTTTATATACCTTTGTCACCCATAATCATCCATTAATAATCTCACACATATTATTAGAAATCATATTAATTACATAAAAAATCTCAAAATTATAATACATAATTTGAATTTCAGAATTTTGAAATATTAAAATATTTTCTTGCCTAAATTTCAATGACGAGAATTAGTGAAAAGTATTTCATTTGAAATTTTTAAACAAATTGTGATGAATTTTCAATACATTAAAAAATATTAAGTTCTTAATGTCTATTTAAGAATTTAATAAATTTAAAATTATTAATTCAAAGTATTAAATAAGCAACTTTCAATAATACAATTTCTTAAGAATATGCATTAAGAAAACTTTATTAAATATTTTTTTTAAAAAATATTTAAAGCTTAGCACAAAATACTTTTATGCTTATCATATTATATACCCGAATGTTTGGTTAGTATATCACATAATTTTACTGAAATATGTTGGATTTAGATTTATTTGTAAGAATAATATTGTATTTACGATTTATGTTTTCCAGTTTGTTAAAAATTAGGTTTTTATGCAGATGCATTGAAAAAATTTTAATTTTTTATTTCTAAAATACAAATGAATCTATAATTTCAAAAACGTTTTCTATGCTATCAATTATATCAGAGAATTGGTGATTAATTTTTTAGGTTCTTGTAATGTATACTGTTTTACTCAATGAACAAAAATTTGTATGTGAATCTCTATTCACAGATCATATTTTCTTGCTATTAACAATTATATTTGCTGATAATGTAAAACATATTAAGGAATAGAGTGGAAAAGAGAAATATATTTATTTGTAATAAAGAATTTCAGAATATACCATTTATTTTGCAAACCAATAATAAAATAATAAAATTTCACGAATAAAAATTTTAAAGGCGAGAATATTGAAAAATAAATTGATTTATAATTGTAAAAACTTTAAAAAAAATTTCACATTTTTATTGGAGCGTTTCCTTCATTTAGTAGGCTTCTGATAATCATAATAGCTTTCAGTATATAATTTTCAGAGTTTACAATTTACAGACATAAAATTATATTTAATCTATTTAATTAACAAATGTTAAATGTAATCAATGATATTATGTTTCTTTATATGCATAGACATATTGAGAATGTGACAGTATGGGAGATTATTATTTGCAGAAATAATACTAGAAAACATTTTAAAATGAATATTTGTAAATGAATTTAAATTTAATGAATAAATAATTTTTTAAAGAATAAATAACTTACATTCCAAGAGATTTGTGACTATTTCAAAACGTTTGCTTTAACATTTAATAATTTTTCCTCATTTTATTGATACACGTTCATTTTCTTATTTTATATCTAAATTTCTTGCTTAATAAAATATGCTATTATTAACTTGTATTTATGTAATTAACAAATTAATATACAAATCGTTGAAAAATAGAAAATTTACAATAGCATATTTTGCATACATAACTAATTTTATTTGATTGTATTCAAGCATAACTGTGTTATATGACAGATTAATTAAAGAAAGAAAATGGAATTCCTTCTTATTAATCTGAAGCAGAATAACTTTTTATATATGAAATAATGATGATTAATTTTCATTTTAATAATTTTGAATGTTCTTTATGTATAGATGTAAGAATTTCATTTTATATACTCATTATTTTTAATGACTACCCTGTTCTTTGATTTTTGTAACTATATCTTTGTATTTAATGTAAAAACATAATTGGGTTACTTTAAACAACATTAATAGGTAACTTTAGAAACTCAAATATTTCTTACAATTACTAAAAATATCAATTATATCTTTAAACATCATTGAAGTAGAAATTATGTACATAAATAGATATTGGTTAAGATTCATACAAAATAATTTTGGAAAAATAAAATATGATTAAAATTCAAGAAAAAAATATTTATGAAAATATTTTTATTAAAATTTTCTTCATTCAAATGAATGTCTATATTCCTCTCTGTGAAAATAAATTATTTAAGTTAATAATAATTTGCAACTAATATACAACTGCTGTCCTTTAAAATCAGAATAACTATTTAGTTGAATCAATTTTAGAAATCATAGAAATGTTGGGTAAAATTACAGAACTTTAATTCATGAATGGATAACATTAATCATAGTAACATATCTCATTAATTTTATTATAAAAGATATTTGAATTAAAAAGTTAAATATTTGCATGCATTAACTAAACTCTATTTAATATTCCATTGCTGTAATTTAGAACACAAGAAGTGCGAAAACCTAATTACTTAGTCCCCATCAAAATTACATATATGTCTCTGAAAAAATTTAAAAACGTGTCCTGAAGCATAGTCAGTGAAACTTTTTCGAAAATGTCACGCAATACATTAGCGAAATTCTTAATGCGGACTTTGTTGGAAAACACTTTTAAAGAAACATAATAATAACATAACTAGTTTAACTGAAAATAAGAATATTAACGCTTTTGTTCAAGTATTTGATATTGACGCTTTGTTTTTTATAATATTTCTTCAGGAAAATATTTTTGCTCTTTTTTACTACTATAAATATATAACGGAAGAAAAATAAAACACATACTGTGTTCAAAATAAACAATCAAACTTTTTTTATTTCACCATAAAAAAGTATAGCTTTGATTTATATATAAGAATAGTTTATTTTTATATACAATCATTTTCGAATATTAGTATACATTTCAGATCATTATAAATTTATAATGATGAAATGTTATTGTTAAATTTTAATCAATTAAACACATGAACTTGTTAGTTTGAAACAAACATCGATATATATATATATATATATATATATATATATAACGCTGTATCATGCAAAAGAATCCGATATTATTCGTCATTTTTATTATGAGAATATTATAAAATTAATGATTTCTTTTATTTTCAAAGATAAAATTGGATGAATGGTTAGCCGAATTATGACCATTGCTTGAGTTTGTAATCAATATTAATTGAAATATTTCAAGCTTGTGATAAATTAAAAATACTGGACAACTTATATAGTTGCAATGAAATACT
Organism: Latrodectus geometricus; assembly: GCA_026290005.1. Classification (NCBI taxonomy): domain Eukaryota; kingdom Metazoa; phylum Arthropoda; class Arachnida; order Araneae; family Theridiidae; genus Latrodectus; species Latrodectus geometricus. The sequence goes on along the minus strand of JAPDSC010015518.1, from coordinate 91,799 downwards.
ATTTTATAAAATAAATATTATAGCAATATTCTTATTTTTAAATATGTACTCAATATGAAATATTGACATGAAAGAAAGTTTAATTTCTTTAAAAATGTGCATCAACTTCCTTAAAATAAAAGCAATTACATTTCTGTATCACGAAATGGACTTTTACTTTGATTATTTTCTTCATTTATATAAACGTTATTTTGCTGTTAAGAAATTTTTATTATTTACCTTTCAGATTAACGGATATAAAAATATGTAATTATGGTTAAAAACTACTAAAATCATAAATAAGACTGAACAATTCAGTGTCTATATACATAAAAAATTTTTATTTTTACTATGTTAGATACTTTAATCTGCCAAAAGATTTTTCATGTGAAAAGTGCTATTTTATTTAACATTTTTGATAATTGTTCACATTATGTGTCAAATGCATTTAAAGAAAGGCACAAAAATTTGTGTTTTTATTTTGATGTATATGAATCATAAGATTTTATACATGTCATTAAAAAGTCTACAATTGTTTCTTTGGCACTTAGAAAGGAATTTTTTATCAATTATTTTACTTTATACTCTTAGTAAGATATTACATTGCAACCCTTAAATCACTTAACAATCTTTAAATAAGCAGATATTTTATGATTTTAAGTCATAAAGCTCGTTTTACTCATTAGACAACAAAGTACATAAAAATAGCTTTCTATTCATTGCATTTATTCTTTATCAGTCAAATTAATTCATCTATAAATTTCTTTACTTATTTTATATAAAAAAATAAGGTTTATAAAATCATACATTCGCTGATAAAGAATTATAACAAAAATTGCTATCAAATTTCAAACTTCACAAACATAATTATACCTATAAATTCTTTTAATATTGATAGTGAATTTTCATTGGTAAACTATTATCTATTTTGCTTTTAAATGTTCATTAAATAATGCATAAAATATAATTACAGCAGATTTTCATTCTAAAGGAATAAGTTTTTAAAGGAATATACTACTCTATTAACTGAGCTATTATGTGAATAAAATAGCTAAATGATAGCAAATAGATTTCAAGTATTCTTTTTTAAATGACCCTTATAAAAATATAATTCTAACTGACAAAAATGTTTTGAGGAAATATTTTTTTAAATTTATAAATACCTCAAGAATAATAATCAAAAATTATTTACTTAAAATTATTAACATATAGTTTTAAAATTTTAATTATCTCAGGATTTCTTTTTTAAACACTACATAATCTACTTAAATATAAAAAAAAACATTTACTAATAAATATCATTTACTCAAAATTTTATCCCTAAAAAACATACCAATTGTTTCCTCTGCTGTACATACAATAAAATAATAAAAATGTATTTAAATGAATATTAAAAGTTTCAAGGATTTAATTAATTGAATATCATGTTTTGGTTTGTAAAGCTGAAAATCTGTTAACGATATTTAAATAAATTAAAGAAATAATAAAAATATTGTAGAATTAGTGTCACTAAAAAATAAAAAGAATAAATTGACTTAATTGATATGCTTTAATGTTAAAAAAAAATACTTGTTTTAACCTACCTATATATATATATATATATATATATATATATATATATATAAAGCAAACTGAAGTTAAAATATTATCAAAAATTTCTTTAATAATTTGTCTAAATTGAACTCTTTAATTAATATAATCAAAAGGCAAATCCACTAATTGTTAGCATAATGTTATTTTTAATAAATTTTAAGATTGTAATGTAACGGAAAAATGAAATAAAAACTATAAGTTTACTTAATCCATATTAAGTTGATACACATCATTTAAAATACAGATGAAATTAGTTTAGATTAGTTAATGTAATTCCTATACTTTGAATCAGATGGATCATTAATATATATTCTTTTCTATCCAATTTATGAATAAAATTAAATAAATTCAAAGAATTTATACATGAAAAAAGTAATCGCAATCGTAAATATTTGAGTTTAAAATAAATGTATTTAAGTATAAAAATCTTGTGACAGAATAAATATTTTTAAAACATAGAGCAAATATAACCGAATGGCAATAAAAATTTATTTGCATATATTTTGTTTAAAATAGTGAAAAAGTGTTCATTTACAACACATTAATAAAATTTATTTCACTGATTTTAATAATTTCATACCAAATATGATTTAAAATAGTTTTATTGGTTAATTCTAAAATAGTATACACAATATCACAATATATATATTATATTTCAGCAAATTTTGTAAATGGTAATTGTTATCTTAAAATAATTTATGGAATCCTTCGCATTTCTGAGACAAAGTTAGGAAGAATTTAATTCAACAAAGTCTTACAAAGTTTATCAAGTTATCTATCATCAGTTGTCAACATTAGTTAAATTATTACTTTAATTAACCTTTCGGTCTTGAAAAGTGTTTTATTTCAAACTTTATGAAATGAAAATTTATATGGAATATGAGCTATTCATCAATGTCCACACTCAGTTTAAAAACATTTAAACATATATTATTGATATTAAATATAAATTATTGATATTAATAATTTAATGATGCTCTTTATTAAATGATATTTTTTATTATTTAAAATACAAATCAAACCGTAAGAACTTGGTGTAAATAAAGTATTTGCGCCTTATGATTTTCGTAAGGTTTTTATAAAAATTTTACTTGTTACTTTTTTGTTGATATGTAATATTGCAATGTAAAAATCCTAAGCATATTTTTCTATTGTGGAAAAATATTCAATCATAATTCCTGAAATCTAGGTTAGTAATGCATTATTACTCATTTATTATACGAAGCAATTTTAGCAGCGTATTTTACGTGAAAAATTTATTTTTTAGAATATTTAACAAAACAAAATGTACCCTTTAGATTCATTTTTTATAGTTTTTAATTTTGATGACCAAGAGGAAAAATTTGTCCTCTTAATTTACATTTTCTCTTAAAACAGCAACTTAGAAGAATGACAATTTTAAAATAAAAAGGAAGAAAATATTTAAAAAGGTGAAAAAACTTAGGAGAAATATTAACTTTTTATACCAATTGTAACTGAAAGACTGCATTTTTTCAATTTATTTACTAAAGTGAAAAAACTTTATTTACTAAAGTGAAAAAATGCTATCTTGTCTATAACTGAATATCAATGTTTAAACAATTAGACACATTTGTGGAGATCTAGTATGATACAGAATGTAGCGTGGCTCAAATGATTTCTTAAATATTAGTTTTTCTATTTTTAATGACAAACATTTTGACAAAATATAGATTAAAGATGTAACTGGAAAGAATTTTTAATTTATAGAAGGTATTGTTATCAAAGAAATGGAAATGTTAAAAATAGCTTTTAATTGTTGGTCAGTGATGTACAATAGTATATATAAATAATAGATGAAAGAGATATCATGTATACTATACATTAATAAAATCTGGTTTTGTGAAACCCAATGTTATTTGTAGCTAAGTTAAATTTAAGTTCTTTTCACAAAATAAGAAAGTTTAAAAAGATAACAAAGAAAGATTTCGCATGGGACATATTTTTAACCGTATACATTAGTGTTAAATAAGAATAAAAATCATCATTAAAATGTTAGAATTTCTTAAATTTTCCAAGATAAAATATATAAAAACACAAAACATATAAGTTATATCTGTAAGAAAATTGTCAGTATAGTTTTCTTTTTTTAATAAATGAATAACTGAAGAACATTTTTGAAAAAAAATCCTTAAAAGAAAAGAATAAATATCTTCCTCTTTAAGAAATGATGCCCATGCTGAATAACCATTTTTCAGGCTTCGCAAATGTACTTGAGGTGTGAGACGTATACTAGGATAGTTTATGAAAATATGAGTTATAGCGCATTGTACTGGAAGGATCTACGATGACAAGAATAAGGAAAATAACTTTCCTTACTTTTATGGTCAATTAAATTTGCTGAAGAAAAGAAGTAAACCTTTACATAAGAAATATTTTCTCACTATAATAAAATAACTGATTTATGTTATGTATATAATGCATAGGAGTTTTATCATTTATTTTCTCCAATTCAATAACCATAAATTGTGATAAAATAGGAATTATTTTAAAAAATGGCTTCATTCAGCATATTGGAAACAGATATAGCAAAGATAAGAGATTAATAAATTTAATGTACACTTATAATATTTATCAATACCTTAAGGTAATTTTTTTAAATATCCATATAATGGATGAAGTATTTTAAAATATGTACCATATATTTTTAATTTATGCCTTTAAATATTCCTTTTGAAGTGAAAAATAAACACATATGTGATAAAATAAGTAATATTATAATATTACTTTTTTCTATATTTTTCTGTTATTTTTAAAATATTGTGAAAATATCTTAAATAGTTTAATTATATTAATATATCACAGAACAACTGTTTTGTATTCAAATATATTAATATACATTTCTACATAACGATATACAATAAGAATTTTTTTGAAGATTTATTTTTACAAAAACATTAACAAGTTTCATTGAAGTATTTCCCAATACATTGTTAAACAGGAAGTAATAAAACTTAAATTACACTACTGGCCATTAAAATTGCTACACCAGGAAGAAATGCAGATAAACAAAATGATATTTATTGGACAAATATATTATAATAGAAATAACAAGTGATTAAATTTTCAAAAAATTTGGCTGGATAGATCCTGAGAAATCAGTACCCAGAACAACCACCTCTGGCAGTAATAACAGCAGTTATACGCCTGGGCATTGAGTCAAACAGAGATTGGATTGCATGTACAGGTACAGATGCCCATGCAGCTTCAACACGATGCCACAGTTCATCAACCGTAGTGACTGGCGTTTGGTGACGAGCCAGTCGCTCGGCAACCATTGACCAGACGTTTTCTATTGGTGAAAGATCTAGAGAACGTGCTGGCCAAGGCAACAGCCGAACATGTTCCGTATCAAGGAAGGTCCGTACAATACCAGCAACATGTGGTCGGGTATTATCCTGCTGAAACGTAGGGTTTCGCAGGGCTCGAATAAAGGGTAGAGCCACGGGTCGTAACACACCAGAAATGTAACGTGCACTGTTCAAAGCACCGTCAATGCGAACAAGAGGTGACCGAGACGTGTATCCAATGGCACTCCATACCATCACGCCAGGTGGTGTGCCAGTATGACGATGACAAATGCACGCTGCCAGTGTGCGTTCAGCACGATGCCGCCAAACACGGATGCGACCATCATGGTGCTGTACACAGAACCTGGTTCATCTGAAAAGATGACGTGTCACCATTCGTGCGCCCAGGTTCGTTGTTGATCACACCATTGAAGGCGCTCTTGTCTATGACGCAGCGTCAAGGGAAGCCGCAGCCATGTTCTCCGAGCTGAGAGTCCATGCTGCTGTAAACGTCGTCGAACTGTTCGTGCAGACACTTGTTGTCTTCCAAACGACCCCGCTTCTTCACTCACGGCTCGTGACGTGGTTGCATGATCCATTACGGCCATGCGATCCATTACGGTCATGCGAAGACAGGCATGATAATATGCCTGTCTTCTTGGCTGCTAGTGATAGGTGGCCGTTGAGACCCCGCATGGCGTTCCGTATTACCGCTCTGAACCCATCGATTCCATATTCTGCTAACAGTCATTGGATCTCGACCGACGCGAGCAGAAATACTGCGATAAGATAAAGCGCAATCCCGGTACGCTACAATTCGACCTTTATTAAAGTCAGAAACGTACTGGTACCTATTTCTCCTTCTTACACGAGGCATCACAACAACTTTTCACCAGGCAAAACGTTCAAATGCAATTTGTGTATGAGGAACCGGCTGAACGATTTCCTCATTTAAACACAATGTAGGTGTCGCTACTGGTGCCTGCTTTGTCTGAATGAGCTGAAAAGCTAATCATTTGCATATTACAGCACCTTCTTTCTTTCGTATAAATTTCACGTCTGTAGCATGTCGTCTTCTTGGTGTAGCCATTTTAATGGCCAGTAGTGTATTTAAATTGAATAATATCAAATGTTTAATTTGAAGGTACGAATTTTTTTAGCTGCATTCTTAATAATATGTAATATTATATTGGGTAAAATATATAATATATTTAAGTTGTATGCTTTTGATATCTCACAATTGTTTTAATTAAAACATTATGCACTTTTATTAAGATATTTTAGTAATATTTATTCAGTAAATGAAACAAGAAAAAAATTAAAATTAAGAATAACTATAGTTTTATTCACAAAAATGAGTGAAAAGTTTTTTTATTTTTTTTTTTTATTTTTTTTTAAATTGTGAAAAGAGAAATGAAACTCTGTTTAGTGAATTTTCAAAACTTTTCTAGCGATATATAATGAATTTAAATTCAATTTGTGAAACCATAAATGCAAATCCAAATGAAAGAAGTAAACCGGTTAAAATTTTGTGATTTGATTAAATACAATATCATCATAAAAATGAAAACAAAAAATGCAACAACTTAATATATCCTGAAATTAAAATTCTACATTACTTGCTCATTGTATAAGAAATTTCTAACATTAATAAACTAAATTCAAATTCTAACCTCATGAAAGAAAATAGAAATAAAAGTTTTTCGATTTTCATATGAATCTAAGATTTTAAAATAAACAGATTTTGAGCTTTGCTTAAAAAATATAAAAGCTTATGCAATTTAAAGTTTTGTCTGAAATAACGTTGCTTAGAAATCTACCATTTAATTATATAGTGATTAATTTTTGAGAAAGTGTCAACTTCTTTCAGCGCGGATGAAAAATAACACCATATTCGCGATGAGAGATGCTGGGTTACTGCTTTAGGAGACAGCTATTGATTTCGGATCAGATGTCAGCATTATTTAATGGTACTTATTACACTGGTGAGAACGGAAATGCGATCTCAGATAATAGCTATCCGAGATAGCTTCCGTTCTAACTTTATTGTCAAGAATCGGTCAAAGACGAACACGTGTCACATTGTTGGATCAGAGTGTAGAGCTTCATTCTGTTTTATAAGTTATTTGACTTTATTCTGTTACCAAAACTAAGAGATTCTACTTCCCAGTAAATATTACATATTTTTTAAAGTTACCATTTACATTCCACAAAATAAATTTAATAAGTACAATAACTACAATAACTTTTTACTTTTTACTCAAAAAACAAAAATATTTTATCTGATTATTTCTTTAAAAAAAATTAGCTAGCTCCTAAATAGTTTGCTGATTTGTATTCATTGGACAAAAATTACTTTCATAACTGGTTTTATTTAAAAAAATAGCTACAATTTATTGAAAAATAACTCAAATGTTTTGAAATCTAATAATTATGAAAATGTTTAATAATCATGAAAAATAATTCGTGATCTGCCCAATTTAATATTTTTCTAAATATTTAAGTGCCTGTAAAAGATTACAATTATATAAAATACGAAACTTAGATTTTGCATTTAATACTTTAAGAGATCATCTAAAGTCTGCATTCAAATTTATTTATATGATTTCATCTAGAAATCTGTAAACATTAATAACCATTAAAGTAATATATTGAAATACTAATTTCAATTTCATTTATCAATTAATTTTCAATCATATTCTGCATATTTGTTCATTTTAAAATACTTGTTAAAATGTTCTGTATTTTTAATATTGTTTATTAAGTTTAAATTTGAAATATAATTTATGTTTCAACTGAAATGTATGAGGGTACTTCTGCTAAACCATAATTTATTTATACGATGGCTACACAATTTAATTAAGAAATTTCAAGTATATATTTTCAGTCTGAGAACTGTATAGGAAAAGTATAAGAAAAATTTTGAATATTTACGAATACAGTTACAAGTAAAATTTCACACAAAATTTTACAATTAGTGCAAAAATATCTTTATAAAAAACCTCTTTAAAAAATGAAATGTCATTTAACTTATCGTTGTCATTGTTAAGTTTAAATTTGTAAATTGCAGCATGAATAATCAAAACAAAAAAGTTTATAAATCATATTGTATTAAGGATTAAAGTTGCAAGTTATATAAAATAATTTAATATATTATGATTTAAGAAGTTAAATTAAAGTACATAAAAATACCCTTCAATACATTGAAAATTATATGAAAATGTATTACAAACCTATAAAAATGCAAATTTACATTTAATTTTTTGCGAAATTTTTTTTTCTAATGGCCGGCTCTGGAAGATTAACACTTCTCCATGACAAGGACGGAAACTGCTACTCATTAATCGTTACCCGGTGGGCACCTGTGAAACAAGTCACGGAGGCGAGTAACTTTACCCATGTCACACTACCACATACCAGTTTTATAGGGTGGGCCACATTCATCCATCATCTCAGGAATGGACAAGAAACACAGAGAAATAAAAAGAAAGTACATCCATGCCCAAGCGGGGATTCAAACCCAGGTTCCCACATCCGTAGTCAGGTACGCTAACCACTAGAAAGGATAAACGGCAATTTTTTGCGATATGATATGGAAATATCTCAAGCAACTCGTTTTGAATTTTATAAAATGACAAGTTTGTCAAAATAAACGAAATTTTGGAATACTAATAGCCCAATTTAATTGGATTTAGTTTTATAGTCAAACTGATTGGATGAATGGCAGAAACGTGACAAAATAAATTGTCTAGGATCATTCGCCGCCACATTGAGAAATTGAATATAGATATTGCGGGAACAGATCAGTCTGGGAACTGTATAGGAAAAGTATAAGAAAAATTTTGAATATTTACGAACGCAGTAACAAGTAAAATTTCACACTATATTTTACAATTAGTGCAAAAACATCTTTATAAAAAACCTCTTTTAAAAAATGAAATGTCATTTAACTTATCGTTGTCATTGCTAAGTTTAAATTTGTAAATTGCAGCATGAATAATCAAAACAAAAAAGTTTATAAATCATATTTTATTAAGGATTAAAGTTGCAAGTTATGAAAAATAATAAATAATAATAATATAAGTAATGCTGTATTATATTATTTCTCAACAATTATATCCCATTACATGAAATTACTCCTTTGCTAAATATCTAAATATATCTATGCGTGTGTGAGTGTTTTTATGAGGGTGTACTGCTTATTAATATTTTCACTGATATCTGATTACTTATATATTTTTCGTTGATTCCGTGGACTTTAAAATACATATTCAGTTCAATGCTTACCTCAATAAAAAATTTTTAAACTTTTTCTTTCCCATTTGGTGACTAATATGAGGTTAAAATTTCTTTGATAATTTAAAGAAACTGACAAGAAAGTTTCTTCAAGTTGTATTTGCAAATGCAATGAATTTCTATAGTTTTAGATAAAAGGCTATTTTCTAAAATAATAATGGCTGTAAAGTAATTAAGATTGAATTTTAATATAAGAAACTTGTTAAAAATGTGGGTAGGATTAATTTACATATAATTGAAACTAAGACATTTTTCTAAGATGATAATACGATTAAATTACTCTAACTTTTATATGCTAGAAAGCATGTAATATGCATTTAAGTAATTAAAAATATGTGTAAAATATATTACAGTAATGCACAAAAAATGTAAATCTAAATACAACACTGTATGTTTAATTTAATTGCTCTAATGTTTTACATGTAAGTCATATATAATATTATACCAAAACCATTTAATGGGAATTAATATGCTCTATAATTGATAACAGAAATTAATTTTCCCTTTATAATTCATTATATATATATATATATA
>JAPDSC010015518.1:44580-73274 GCA_026290005.1 Latrodectus geometricus | reverse complement strand
TATCAATAAAAAAAATTTTTAAGAAGTGTTCTTCCTTTCTCAACGATAAGGTTACATGCTCTAAGGTAGAAGCTTCTAGATTTGATTTACTTTTACTGAACAAAGAAAGATGGGCATTCTCTTAGTGTTTTCCCCATTAACATTATTTTGATTAAGTTTCTTGCTTCTGGAAAATTGATGTATTTTATCTATCAAAAATGTTTGGAAGATGGAGGAAATTTCAAAAGATTTAAGGCAAATATTAGCTGTCTACTGTTATATCAAAATCATAAATTTATTTCAGCCGAAATTTAATGCATTTATACTTTCTGAATTTATAAAATATACATATATATTTTTCAAGTGATATTATGCAGAAATCTAAAATAATAGAATTAGCTTGGTCAAAATTGTAAAATTATCTTGCAAATTTTATATGACAGATTCAGATATGCTTCTTAAAATTCATATAAAAATTTTAGAACATATGCTAGGTATCGAAAATTTTAATTATTTCATTAATCTATCAAAAGCATAGCATGTAGTTTACAAACTCTAAAAATATAAAATGTAAATTCTTTTTATATTAATTCTAGTTCTTACTAAAAATTAAGCTATTGATTGTAATTAATCTGGCACATATCTGATGTGTAAATTGAAGAATTTATACAAAAGATAAATTCGAACTGAAACAAGACGTAAGTATGCCATATTTGACTAATGAAAAGTCTCTAACATGAAATATTAAATGAAAAGAACAAAAGATGATCTTAGATTTGATCAAAAACTATATGAAGTGGATCAATGTCATAATTTCTCTGAAATTGTATTCGAATTCTTGAGTCACAATCAAAAATACTGCAACTATAACGAACATTGCACCTATTAATTTTATAGTATTATTATAACCACTCTCCCTCACTCACACTTACACACATTTACCTTTAACGTACAAGCATTTATGTGCTTATATGTTTTATTTGTTAAAAACTACATTAAAATAAAAATTTTTTATAAAATTTTAATTTATAAATTGTAAACAATATTATAATAAATTTTCTTTATTTGCCTTGATTTTATTTAATAGAAATGTTAGTTCTTTGTTCCTTAAAATATACGTATAACATTAAAATTCAAGTAAAAATGAAATATGTTGGAGATATTTACCATTTCTGAATACGCTTTAAATTGAAATGTTCCTTAAATATCTTGTTTTACATATTCTTAAACTTTATAACATTCATGACAGACCTGCCAGTAGTAATTTATTCAGGCATAAATGATTATTTTGGTTAGTTTACAGTTGACATGCATTTTAATAAATTCTCCTTCACTGAAAAAAAAATATTGAATTATTCTATCTTGATAAAAATCTGAAAACACTTTTATATTTCAAGCTAAAAAACAACGAACAACAACAAAACATTTTTAAATTAATAGAATAGAATATTAAGTGTGATTATGCAACTAAATACAAAATTCCAAAATGTTAAATTTTCAAAATGATAATCAAGGAGAAAAAAGAAACAAGCAATCTGAAAGCATAAAGCATCAAAGTTTTTGATTGGGATAATTGTTATGAATTTATGCAATGAACAACGGGGCATGTTTAAAATTAAGAGCTAAACTTTACTTTTACAGAAAGTTTAATGCTTCTTGATTGTGTCTTAATGGATCTATCATACATAAAATTGCTTTCAACTTTTTATAAAATTACAATTTTATTCATTTATCAAATACTTTTTTTCTACTATGATTAATGAATAAAGCAAAAAGAAGGCTCAGACTAACAAAGATGAGAGGTAAAATACATAAAAATTGGAATATTGATGTATTGAAAAATTTTCAGACATATATTCCCTTCATAAGTTGATTTAATATTCTGACAAAATATGTTTCCATTATAAAATTCCAAGAATATTAAATTCAATTGAAAATATGTGGTGACATGAATGTTTTAAATAATTTTATTTAATTTGGAATGGAAGATGGTTGCAAAATGAAATTTGTCATTTTAATGCATTCACTCATTGGAATGATTTCATTATCAAAGAAAATCTCACTCCACATTCTTTAATTAGAATTCACAACTACTTTCTTTAGTTTTATTTCTTTGCTTTGAGATAATTGAAAGACTGCAGACTTTCATTCGTTTTAAACTTATAATAACAGTTTGTTTATTTCCATTTTTGAAAATAACATTAAGTACAACAGGTTTAGCAACTATACTTTGTTAAAGTTGAAGGATGTGTTAATTTTTGTATCTTATTCTTACTAATTACTAATTTCAAAGTGAATGTCGATAATTATTGTCATCGAATACATTTTTAATATTTTAGTAAAAAAGCTAATACACAAGAGCGTCAGTCAAAAAGCACTTCTCATAGTAATTCGCATAACGAGCAGAAGAAATCGTAAAAGAATAATTCGCTGAGAGAGAAACGCTTCGCATAACGAGTGAAAAAAGTCCCAAATTGTAAGTCTGTTAAATTAGTCCAATGGAATCGTACATTTTCTCAAACTTGACTCATAGAACTCAGCTCTTTCTTCAAATTTGTATTAAATTGTTCCTTATGTACACGAATAAAAATTAATTTAATTAATTATTAGGATGATAATCAGCTAATAGATTTGTAACTTTTTGTGTAAAATGTTTTATAAACCTCGCGCGCACACACACACACAGAAAAATGTGTGTGTCCGTGGATAAAAAAGCTCACGAAAACAGCCATAAAATAGTAAAACCAAACAAATAATTGAAACATCAAATCAATGAAAAGAAAGAACTAATATAATCGTCATCTAGCACACACATATGCGATTGGTTTGCATCAATTAATTTCTTTATTCTCAAAAGCAAGAACAACATTAAGGTAATAGATGCTTTCACAATGAGTAACGCGAACATCTGCACAATAGTTATGTATTCTCGATGGTTCGTAAAAGTTTCATCTCAGATGGTAAAAGAAAAGTGAAACTATTAACGAGAAAGTCATTTGGAAGAAGGTGAGATGATTTTCGTGGATCTAGTTAAAAGGACGTCAGAATTACCAACGGCCGAAGAAATATTTGATTTGCTGGGGTTTCAAGAATTTCTCGAGGAGAACTTATATCCATAGAACTATGAGGCATGGAGAAGCAGCAATTTCCGACACAAAAGCTGCAGATAACTTCATCGGTGAGTTCAAGAAGTTCATAGATTTTAAAGGTTACTTGCTACAAAAGGCATTGTCACGAAACAAGTCTCTTTTCTCAAAAAATGTCAAAGTGAACATGTATAGCAGCAGATGATGTATTGTTGGTCTAAAAGCCATGAAAGACTATCTCACATTGCTCTTTTATGGCAATAAAGAAAAGATTTGAAAATGTATCCTCTGCTTGTTTACCACTCAGAAATTTCCCTAGCCTTCAATGAATACAAAGTCCAGAAACGCTGTCCCATTTGTGATGTGGAGATTCAACAGGGAAGCTTGGAAGAATTGAGACATTTTTATTAAGTGAATCAAGGAAATGTTTGGTCATTTTGTGAAAAGGTATTTGCTTGAGATGCGCCTACCCCTCTACCAGGCTTAGAAAAGATGACATCTCTGAAAAATTTAATTTCATGAAGATCTAGTATCTAATTCCCAGTGTCTCTCCATTCATTCCACTCCAAAATTGTCATCAAGATGATTGACAAAGCATGGGATTGGGTTACCAAAAGAAACCAAACTTCTGTTTGAAATAAATTTTGGACTGAAAGCATTGTCAAATGTAACTTAGAAGGTTTTGGATAGTACCTGTGAAACCTGTTGTCAACGAGATTGTGTCTTTGGCTCTAGCATAGGACAAGTGAAATCGAAGAGCTTGTAAAAGAGCATAACTAAAAGCAGACAATTCTAGAGTTTATGGAATTCCATTGTGTTTTACAGCAAGTAGCTGTGTTTTAAAGTTTTTCAGGGGAGATTTCAAAGAAACAAATAATATGGCGAGAGATATGCTACAAATATTTATTTAATGATAATGCATTTCTGAAAATTTTCAAACGTCGGCAAAAATATAAGTTTCCATACAAAATTCTTTCTATTTTTTTTTCTTTTTGCAAATCAAATCAGCAGGTGGATTCATTTCATCCCATGGAAAAACAAACTAATTATTTAAAACTTTTTGCCCTACTTTGATCTATTCGACTATTATAAATTGTTAGTGATTTTTATATGAATGTGATATTCTGTGTATAAATTAATACAGAATTTTTACTTTATTCAGGAATTTATAAATTTATGAAATTAAAATACTTATTTTATTGAATAATAAAACGTATGCTTATATATCAGTTAATTGTTACATTATTATTCATAATCTATAACAATAAGGAAAACTAGATTTTGGCATAAATTCAACAGGAATTTCCAAATTTAAGAAATAAAAATTAATGCTTTTATAAACAGAGCTTTACTTAATTTTTTAATTACGTCGCTTTAGTGAAGAGAAATATCTTCTTAATATTGTGACACTTTCTTTCAAATGGAGAAAAAATTATTTTCCTTTATTTATGTAAAAATATTTGTATTATGATATTTAAAAGCTTTGCTTGAAATTGGGTTCATCCGTATTCCCATATATTATTAATATATGATGTTATATACCTGTCTCAAAATTAGATAAACTTATACTTAATAAAAATTATATTTTATTCATTTATTTATGAAGGAACAGCAAATATTTTAAATTTAAATGTTAAGTTTTATAATATTTAAATTAACAATAAAATAAACGAATTAAATATATATCGATTATGTCACTGATTCCTTCAAAACGAAAAATTATTTCCCATTAAAAATCAATTTTTTTTATATTGAAGCTAATTAGTTTTTATTTTAAACAACACAGCTTTTAAATGAATTAGTAGTATTCCTCTAAGATATAATAACAAAAAACTAATAAAAGAATATAATATGTTAATAATTAGCAAAAGTTATAATATATTAATATAATAATTATAAATAGAATATAAATTATTAATGGAAAATATAATATGTGAATAATTAATCAATTCTTGTTGAGCTAAAATTAATACTTTTGGGGGTGGTTGAATTCAAGCTTCTTAGGCTTCAATCTGTAAATTGGAAAACCCAGATGGTGATGCCATCTATAAGCCAAAGTCATACTTTGGCTTATAGATGGCAGCACCCTCATGTGAAGATGGAAGTCATACTTCCACCTTCGCATGATGGTGCTCTATTCGAAATGTTTATAAATAAAAAACAATAATTTTAAGAAATGAGTTTGGTAACCTCAAAATACCTTTTTTTAAACACAAAATACATACCCCTTTCGTTTAATAAAATTTCATGACCAATAAATTTATAAAGTATTTAATTATTAAAACATAATTTATTAAAATTTAGATGGGAAATTTTGATGAAGCACGTTTTTTGTTTTTATTTAATATTTTTTTTATTTTCATCAAAATGTGTTAAATATTTTTTATTATTTTCTTTAATTTTATTCAATAAAGTAATATTTCGGTGAGGCATTTTTTAAGAATTCCTGAAAATTTTGCACTTTATATTTCGATAAGAAAATATTGATATTTCAATAGCAGAATTAAAAATACAAACACGAGTTTTATTTAGTTTAATTTTTCTACATTTATAAAAAAAAATGCACACGAATTTTCAAATTTAATAGCTTTATGTTCTCAATTTTAAATTGCGTAATATTTAATATAGCAATTGTAAATGCAAATTGATTTTTTTGGAACGTCATTACTTTATCAAATTTAATTTAATTGTTTTTCATTTTATTCAAAATTTTATTAACATCTTATTCAAATATTTTACTAAATACGTATATTAAAAATAAGATTTGAAATATGTTTATTACATTTCTTCATTTGTAGAACATTTAAATATTTAATCCAGTTTAAGGAAGAAACTATTTAAAATGTTAATGCAAATATATTTAGAGAAAAAACAAATTACTACTCTAAATACTATGAATAAAAGTATATTACCATAGTTTCTTTTTATTTTTATGCTAAAATATACAGTTGATTTTTATACTTAGTTTATATTTAGTTTTTCATCCTTGATTAATTTGCCTCATGAAATGAATCAGTAAAATCCTCGAATACTCTTTATTTTAACTTAGATTCACTCATAAATTCATCAAGTTATTTTTTCATAGTAAACTATTCTCTCAATTTCAAATTAAAAATTAAATAATTTTGTTGTGTAATTCTGGAAGATTGCAAATTTAAGTTAGATGCAGTTATCTAGATCTTATGTCAAAAAAGTCTGTAACAATGTTTTTTTTATTACAGTAGAGATATAAAGGATATTTTTTTAAAATTTTAATAAGGTAATATTTTTTTAAGAAAAAATTCAAAACTTTACAAAAGCACATTGCGTGATATTAATTTTTTACCAATTATGATACAGTTCAGTGTAAGAAAAAGATTTTTTTTAAAAATTTGATTATAATATTTTTTAATAATAATTTTTAAGAAATAATATTTTTTAAGACACTCAACATTTGTCAAATTTGTCACACACTCTGTTTCTTTTCTTGCTTATCCAATCACTTAGGATAAGAGAAACATCAAGATCATTGATTTCAAGTGACTGTGAAGTACTTTATCTTCGTTTTTATATGTTTGCTCAT
Organism: Latrodectus geometricus; assembly: GCA_026290005.1. NCBI lineage: Eukaryota > Metazoa > Arthropoda > Arachnida > Araneae > Theridiidae > Latrodectus > Latrodectus geometricus. Next base: position 66,647 of record JAPDSC010015518.1, on the reverse strand, counting down.
CATTTAAGAACGGAATTTTTTGGCTTTTAATTTAATTAGAAGGTACATTAATCCATCAAAGAAATAAAACACTTTTACTTTTCAGTATACCCGAGCTTTCGTGGATGGTATTACAACAAGTACCAATTTCAATTGAATTGTGTGGCTTCAGTTCTTCAAAAAATATTTTTTGCATGACGGTGCATATGTAAACACAAAAGTTATTCACTTCAATACATATGATAATTAAGGAGTATACTTTTTTCTTGTATTATTCTTTTGGCAAGAAAGTAAGTTCATTCATGAATCAAAGTAATCTTCTAGCAATTTTACGTATATAAGGTTAAGTTCGGTTGAAATATTCTAATATTGTAAGTAAAATTGAAAGTGTAAACATTGCTTTAAAAACTAATTAAATAAGTCAATATTGAATTACATATTTTAGTATTTAAATTTCTGATAAGAACTTTGAGGTCTAACAACCTGTATGCAAGACTGCTCAAAATATCTTAAGTATATTTTCAAATTCTATGGAATGTTTTATCCTCCCTTTTTCAATTTTATCTAATTTCGTATTTGGATAAATTATTAAGTAAAATAATTTAGTTCATTAAAAATACACTTTAAAATTAAATTATATTTCCAATTACTTTAGCTATTATAAATTAAGCAATTCGATGTTTGAAATTTTTCATAATTTTTATTTTTATGTGTATATGTTTGTACATCTTTATTCATTATATGATAAACAGACATTCCTTTTGAATTTTGAGCTGTTATTTACATTACATTTTTATAAATAATTACTTTTTATTATCAAAAATTATTGAATATACTAATTGTAGAATTAATAAGTGTGTTTTTCAAGAGAAGTGAAACAATTTGCAAAATAAAAACATCTTACAAATTAAGAAAAGAAATTAACTTTTATTTTAAGAGATGATTTAAATATTAAAATGTATAATAGTATGGTAATTTTATTTTAATTATTTTACAATAATTTGCTCGTAAAAACTTGAACACTATATAAATTCTAATACAATACTGATATTTATAATTAGTGTAAATTATTAATTACTCAATTTCAATAATTTTAAATTCATAGATTTTAATTTAAAAATAATTTTTTCAATCTGGTTCATTTTAACTAATTAACAAAATTCATGTAAGTCTGAATTTATTTCCTTATTGTTAGATTTAAATGCTTAATGTTAGATTTAAATGAGAGGTTTTAAACATTTTATTTCATGTGTTTATAGTGATGCGACTTGTTTTATATATGTATTCAAACAATATTTAAGTACATAAATTGAACAAATCTTTTGTTAGTTTTAGTTTACAATACAATCATAATTCCAAAACTATTTTTCTGTATTATAATTCTATTTACTATAAATTAATTTTTTTAAGAATAATGAATATATTCTAAAGAAAATTAGGAAGTTTATAATCAAAGAAAGTAAGTAATATTTATTATAAGATTAAATATATTAATAATTTATTAGAAATTATTTATAAGAATTTTTATTACATTATAATTGTTTTAGAATTTCCTAGTAATGGAAAAAAGTTTCACAGTTTTTAAGTCAAGTTCATCCATTTATTTTTTTATATTGATGCTAATTAGAATTTAAAAACTGTATTTTGAAAAAATAAACCATAACTTAATAAATAAAAATAAACTTTTTATTAAACTGCAATTTTTTTCAATTTCCCTAGAATTCTGTTCACAATCTTTTACAAATTAAAAAAATTTCAAGCATTTTATACCGTAAAAATTGCATTATAAACGTACATGATAATTACACAATTTTCAGGTACAGGTTTTAAATGCTTATAATGATTAAGGCATATTATTGTTTTGAAACGTGAAAATCATCTTAAATCGATAATTTTGTTTCAAATCATCAAAAAAATCATCAATAGTTGAATCGATGATTTTAATAATACTATTTTATCATATTTCACTACTGATTATTTCTTATTAAGTAAAAGTTAATTTAATCAAAGCAAAATACTTTTAAGAATACAATCGTATATTTTTATAAGAATCAATTAATGTTTTGTAAATATTTACAAATATAAGCATTACGTGACAACAAACATGTTCTATTTTGAAAGCAACTCTTTAAATTAAAAACAGAAAAACTGTTTTTTCAGAAATGTATGATCAAATACTTTGAGAATTTTACTTTCTTAAGAGGAAAATGTATTCAAACTTATTAAATAAAATTAAAAAAAAATACATTCTTATGTTAATATTTATGTAACAAGTCTATTTTGACGAAGGAAAATATTTTTCAAAAAATAAAAAGGGCCTTATAAAATTGAAAAAATTCATTATTTATAATAATTCTGAAATAATTAGATTTATAATCTAAATACTCTTAAAATGAGTATTGCACAATCATTATAAAATACTATTATCAAAAGAAATTCTTATTTCCAATATTTCAATCAAACAATAAATAAAACTAAGCTCAATTTATTTGTCCATATCAAAAACATACTAGTTTAAAAATAGTTAAAATTGGTCTAAAGCCTAACTATTTCTTTCCTACTGGCTCTTACTTATTTAAGCTATTTTCTTATTTATCTGAAAATATTGTAAGAAATTCAAAATAAAAAAGTAAATTTCTTCCTTAAAAATGTTATTACTAATTAAACGAATGTAATGCTATGTTAACGTAAAAAAAAATTAATAAATATGAGATTCCGTCATGAGTTTAAGCTAATTCACGCTTTTATAATCTTTTATCAACGTAAATATTAATTTCGACATGTTTATATATTAAACATATTAAACAATATTTAAAAGTATTTATATTTAAAAAAATGAATTTTAGAAAAATTAAATAAATTTAATTCAAATCATAGCATTAAGAGTTTTCTCATGCAAATCTTTCTGGCCATATTAAATTACAGTTAAGTGTGAAGAACAGATTTACGATTACAATAATCTAATGCACAGAGAATAATAAAACAACACTCCAAGAAAGACACAAAACAAACAATTAAATGATTTTGTTGAATACATTTTTGATACCTTATATTCTGTTTACATTTGGTTAATGATATTTGTTATAAAGAATTATAAAATTTCAACTTTTTTGCAATTTGTAATATGACTCTCTGGCTTAGTCAATAGTAAAATATTAAGTAATCAATTAATAATAAAAACGTTTTTAATTTTATATGGTTTCAAACTTCTTTTAATTTTTGAATTAAACCTTTTATCTTAAACTTCTTTTGAGTTTGGAGAATATTATATTTTCAGTATCTACATGGAGTTTTCTACTCTTATTTTTAATCACATTATATACCAAATAGTATTAAAAATGTCATTAGTTTGAATTTCAACACAAAGTGCTGGTATAATATATATATGTATAAATGAGGTGGTAAATTATAAATTTAACAATATTATGTTTGTCATAATTTAGGTAATACACATTTAATCACATTAGATATAATTTTAAAAAATAATCAGGTAGAAAAATTATCATAATATTAGAAGACATATTAGAATATATGAGGATTAATTATTTTTATTCATTTTATTTTTGTGCCGATTACAAAGATTTAAAATATAATTAATATGTTCTTTTATTAAAAATTATCATTCCACTATCTAGCAAATTAAAAAGCTTTGAACCTTTTTTTTCTACAAGAGTTTTTCCAACAGGAATTGAAATGATCAAATACATATCGCATATTACATAAAGAAGGATTTTTCATTGTTTTAGCAATAAAAATGTAGATTAATCCATATTCATAAAATTATTTCTATAGATCAGAAAAGGTCAGACCATTGGTATATCAAATCTACAAGAATTTTCTAGATAAAATTATAAACATATTTTTAAATTTAATAATTTTTATTACTCATTAAATTTAATAACTGAAATTATGATATTTAATTTTTTCACGCTTATATATACTGTAAATTAAGTTAAAAGCTATTTATTCAAAAGTGTCTGGTTTCTAATTTATTTTGCATTTCTTAATTCAATAAATTTAAAAATGCAAATCAAACATTTAAAAAATGAATAGATTTTGTATATTAATATTAATGAAGTTCCTTAGGAAATACAATTTTCCCATATTTTGCTTATGTATGGAATATAAAATGTGATTTTATAGTTAAAAAAAGTTTCACGTAAGAAAAATAATTTTAAGATAGTTTATTATAATACAAATATGACAGACAATAAAAGTTTAATTTAATAAGTAATTATATTTAATGCACATAAAAATTTATGAAAAATTTAAATATTAGAAATATTTCGCAAAGTAAAAAGAAATAAAGGCATTTATGAATTTTGGGATTTCGTGTCCTTTTTGACAATATGAGATAAATATTTGCTCTGTTAAGTGTGGTACAAAAGAAAAATTTTAAATCATTATAACAAATTAATAAATATCTTGAAAATAATAGCTCAGTTATTATTTAAAGTAATCAAAAGGTATCAAAGTAAATATAAAAAACTAAATTTTTTTAACTCAGTAGAAACAACTGTATTTCTGCTTAAAAATTCTGTTTGCTTTTATTTCACTTATCATATTAAAAACATTATAGCTGGAAAACAGATTTTATTAAATTTTTCTGAACGCATTTTACGAACTAAATGATTTATCTTTACATTTGATGGCACAAGTCTGTAGATAAATCAATCAATGCAAAGCATAAGATGGCTTAAGAAAATATGCAACTATATTTTAACAGCAAAATATTGTTATGATAAAAATATCTTATTTTGTTACCCGCTGTTTATTATGCATTAAACAACATAAATTATCAAATATAATGTTTCTCTGAAACGGACCTTGCCATTACTTACTTATTTCAAATCATTTTAATACATTTTAACACTCAAATGTATTTTGTTCATGCTAAATTCAAATAAAAGCTTGAGATTTCATCGCTTGAGGCAACAACATGTAATTAATTAATGCATAAAACTCCATTTGTATTCAAACCTCAAACTATCCCTGAATTTCATTGCTTTCAAATTTTACGACTAAATTATTCTTTTGCGATCATTTTAGATAAGCAAACACTCTTTAAGTTCATTGGGGAGATTGTTTAGGGATCAGTTGCTTCCTACTTTCTTAATTATTTCAATCACCATTAAAGATTTGAGAAGATTCCTGATTCTCTTGATTTTTCTTCATTTAGCTTTTAATGAATGCCCCGAACTTCTCGAATGGATTATTCCACCCGAGGAAGTAATGAGAATAAATTGTTGTGAAAAGCATTAGTGTGAATTACCTTTTTTTAATTAATTTGTAAATCAGATCATAAATGTTTTTTTTAAACAAACTTTGATAAAAAATGTATAGAATAACTTTCGGAAGGAAATCTATCTATCTATCTCTATATATATATATATATATATATATATATATATATATTCTTGGTTTCCATTTAGATATAATGTATAATAAATTTGAGTAATAATCCCCTCATATCATACAAAAAATTCTTTTAAAATGATAAATTTTTATGTAAATGAAAGCATATAAAATAAAAATATATAAAGAAAATCTCATTGAGAATATTTTGCCCAGTAGAAATCGATGATAAATAACGATTTTTTTTTGAAAATCAAATTATTTATAGTATGTACAATATTTTAAAGCAAAGTTGCTGTTATATTGTTACACTGATTATTATTCATTTAATGGCATGTAAAAATATTTTATGATGAAGTTGCTGGAAATTAACAAAATTTCTGAGTTTTCAATGGTATATAATACATCTCAATTCTCAAATGTTCTTTGAGATAAATAGCAATATAATAACTTCAAGTTTATCATTTTCTATTGAGAGTCATTTAATTGATAAAAGTATTTTTTAGTGATTTTATAATGAAATACTGCAATTTTGAAATACCTTTCTATCTTGTAAGTAAAATTTGAGATAATCAAAATTTTATTAAAAATGTGATTCTTTAAAGCAAAATTTTATTTTATTTGTTTCTGAAGATTTTTGTTCTTTTATTCTCTTCTAAATGTCTATATGTGAAAATATTTTTCTTCTAGTTAAATCAAGAAGACTCACAAACTCCTTAGAGGTAATAGTCTTTAGGCAATCTTAGTGATTTTAATGACAAAATTATTACATATTTCGATGATAAAAATCAACCCTTTTGATAACATGGTAATTAAGGTTAAGATTGAAAGTGTCTGTATTTACATGTTTTTCCTGATCTCACTGTAATATATTTTTGCCAAAAAAATTTAATTTTCTTTACAGTGAAAATAATATTTTTGTGTGCAAAATGCTGAAATACTTTCAAATATTAGAGTAATTTTGTTGTTTAAATTTATGCTATTTTCATTGCTTCATTAGTAAATGACGTTTTTAAAATAAATTTGGAAAAAATCTCATGTATCTTCCAGTTTTATTTGAGATAATAATTAAAGAAAACTTATTTTAATTAAGAACTAAATTGCATTAAGAACGCAATTATTTGAAATATTTTATATTCAACTCATGTTTTACATATTAGTTACAGATCAAAATATATTTAAACTTAGAGTTACTTATGAGTACATAAGTAACTCTAAGTTTAAATATATTTTTATGTAATAAATATCCTATTTCAAACTACTTACTTTTTTCCTCAGAACTACAGGTTATTTTCATACTTTCTGACATAAAATTTAGTGGCAGAAAAAGGCCATATTTGCTTAATTATCTATGCTTATTAAGTTATTTGAGTCATTTAATTTTTGTGCTTTGTGATACTTTCATAAGAATAAAATCTTTATAAATCAGATAATTGTAAATCAAATAATTCCCTTAGTATTTTACGTACATTCTTCAGATGTTCAAATAAAAAGAACCTTTATATTTTCAATTTTAGTTATATTAAATTTAATTGTTAATAAAACTAAATTGTAAATTTGTTAATTTTTTATCAAAAACTGTATAAACATAATATGGAATACCATTATGTCCTGAAAAAAATACTTTTATTCAATACATTATTTTTCAAATAAAAAAATAGCAATATTGGGATTAATGCAAATTTCTTTTGCATTATTTACTTGATTAAAATGAATGTATTTCATTTATAATAATCAAAGAATGCTATAAACAAATTCGTTTACATTGGATTTCGTAAAATTAAATAGCATAAAATTCTTGCCAGTGCAATAAAAATAATGTAAAACGTTTTACTTTAAAACTTTCATCCTAATTGAAATCTCAAAAATTAGCTTAGGGATTATTTTTGCTTCAATCGCTTTTCAATTTAATGACATATTTGATTTTTTTTAGTTTATTAAAATTTTTTCTTTACGGTAAATATTAATAAATAAATAAAAAAACCATAAACTTCTGCACAACATTACAAAAAAAATTGCTGAAATATTTTACTAAAAATTTAATCATTGACAAATTTTAATGGAATACTTAACTAAACAGAAAAAAAAACTAAATACAAGTATTCTTAGAATCCAAATTTTCTGTAACAAAATAAAAACTACTAATTCATTTCTATTTGTGATATTAATCAGACTGAAGATTTCATTCAAATTGTAACTATTAATGGTCTTCTAAATATAGAATTTAGACGCAATGATTTGAAAATTGCGAAATTGTCTTAGCATTAAAGTAGAAAAATTTTTATATGACTACAGTATATTAGTCAAAGTGATGTAAAATTCATTAACTTTATTACTACTATTAAATTATTACATTACTTTTGATTCAATATCATAATTATAGAATTATTTTATAACTCAGAATTACAGGATTTAATCTTGATTCTTTAGTATAATAACTATTATACGAATATTCCACAATTGAAATTGTATTTCATAAAATAAACAATTATGATAATTTTGGTTTATCAATTTTTATAATTTAAATGTTTATGTGGCAATTCACATGCTTTATTTTATAAATATTCGAGTGAAAAAAAAAACGTTGGATATGCTACGTTTAAAATAATTTTAATATTCCTAATAAATGAAAATTTAAAGTTATTTAAAGATCATCTATATATTTTTACATATTACTTATGAATTTAGTGTCATGATTTGTTAATAATATATTTATTATATTTTTTCAGTATATATCATTATATATGAAATCTTAATTTTAGTAACTTTATTTATTTTTTTAATGAAAAGAAAAAATAAACGTTGACAGCAATGAAATAAAGGCAACTACGATAAACGCACAATAATAAAGTCATAAAAATTCAATCAATTATTGAAATATTAACAAAGTTCGGCGAAATGTTTTTAATAATATATAGCTATCAAGGATAACATGTTTTAAAGTTAAAAAATAAAATTTATAGAGTTTACTTCATGAGCAGAAACATTTCAAATGACTATCTTTATACATTAGTCAAATAAGATAACAGACTGAAAATAATTAGAATAATAAGATTGAAAGCTTAAATCCTACTCTTATATTATCAAGTAAAACACATTTGCACATTCTTACGAACAACAAATTGGGAAAGTTGTTACCCGTATAAGGCTTAATATAAGATAACTATTTGTAACAAGAAGCAAATCCCCGATGTTGTAACAGAAACTTACATCTATTTAATAATAAATCATGACAAAGAAAGAAAAACTTAAGATTGTTGGGTAAATACATTCTAATCGAAAAACCTTAGATTAGAATGCAAATGTTAATGATTTAAGACAATTGAAACTTCTATCAGTTGTTCATTATGCAGGCCATTCATTTCTCAAAGAATTTAAGTAGACATTTTCGATATGAAAGATATTCAAATAAATTTTTAAGAATCAATTAAATCATTCTCCAATACTAATTAGAAGTATTAGTAGTTTCATACGTAAGAAAATTAAAAAAGTTAGTAACTTAAGTATAATGAATAAATAATGTAAGTATATATAAAGAATAAATAATCTCTGTGATTTAACTCCTTGTAATTCATTTGATTTAAAATTATTTAATGGATCTGTTTTCTTCTTTTTTTTTCTTGTATATTAGAGAATTAATGCAAAAACATTTAGCAAACAATTATGCACTGAGTATTTTTTTTTACTTAATTTAAGTATGAAATTTTATATCATTCTCTTTTTTGCCTATCAGCACAAAAGAGAAAATATAAAATTACATACTTCATAACATACATGGTAAGACAGAAAGAGAATATAAAATTACATATTTAATGATTTCATGATATTCATGGAAAGATCATGGCTTTTTATAATTTTGCAATGAAATTTATGTTTTAAATGCAATTTGATTTTAATTCATAAGACTCTGATGGAGAAAATTCTTGATTTTATGAAATATCTCAGGCATTATGTTGTGTTTAATTTCATTCGCGAAATGTATATTCTACAAATTTCTTTTCTTTAAACGTTTCGCATTTTAACATCTGTATCTTTTTTTAGCTTTTAATAGCTTTTATTAGCTTTTCTTCCAGATAGTACCACCATGCACATTTATTGGCATAAGGAAATACTGTACTTGAAAGGAAATTTATCATACTGTAATAGATCAATCTAAGTTATCACAAAATACATCTAATGTGAAAATTACCATGGAAACATTTAATTATGAGAAAAAACGCATTCTTAACTAATTAGTGATAAAGAATGTTAATTACAAAAGTTCTTTTTTATTGTTGTTGAATTTTTTCCTTAATTTCTGTTTCTTATAGAGGTAAATTAAAATATTTTTGGAAAAGTCTAGCAAAAATTTAAGGTGTATTTAAATATTCATTAAAACAGGAAAATTATATTTCATCAGTCGATATATTTTCCTAACTGATATTTTAACTATTACTGCTTTTGAACACAGGAATGTAGAATTAGAATATTTTTCACTCTTTTGAGATACAGATATATATTAATAAGAAATAAATTGTTGATCATTAACTTTTACTAATTTAAGTTATTTTTAAGATTCTTAAATGCACAGAAATATGTGATAAACAGATTAATATTAATTTCCTTATTTGCAATGAATTCAAAATAACTTATAATAAATATAAGGGAAGTCAACATTTTTGTGCTGTTACACCAATTTGTCGAGAAAATATTGAAGATATATTAGGATTATTATTTAGATTTTATTTTTTGTTGGACAGTTTGAATTCTGTTTTAAATTGATCAACATCTAACTAAAATTAACAATATCATTATTATAAAAATTATTTAAAAATTTTCCACTTAAAAAATTGCTTTAAACTGAAATATTATAATAATTTTCACAATATTTAAGATTATTTCCTAGTATAAAAATTAATTTAAATCTGCTAAAAAAAATTATGAAATAACTTAGATTGATTAAAAATTTAATATTTGTTGTAAATTGCTCCTTATTATCTATTGCAATTCATAACACTTAAGTGTTATTTATATGTAAAAATTTAAATCATTTTTGAGTGTTCAAGTATAATTGCATTGATATATATCACATCAATATTTCATGATATATTATTGCAACTATATTTCCAATATTCTTTTAAAGCATAGTTGTGAATAAAAAATGATATTTTATAAAGCTAATTTTTTATTGGAAAAAATTAATTTAAATCTGTGATTAAAAGTTAATTTCAAATAATTGTTTACTAATAAACACTTTATATTTTTTAAAGGACACCAAAATACTATCTGTTTATCAGTAAGAATATTAGGCATAAAAATTTAGACATAGCTCTTCCAAAATGTTAATTTCTAAAATTTTGCGTTTTTGTATATAAAACACAAAAGCAGGAACTAAAATTTTGGAAGATCTATGTCTGAAAAAAGAAAAAATAAAGTCTGGAGAAGTTAAAAATATATAACATCATTTGTTAATTATCCATATTAATTAAATAAAGCAATGGGAGAAAGTATATAATTACTTTTGGTAAAACATGTTAAAAAGTAGAGTATTTTACTAGAAAACACTGTATTGTTTCACCTCAAAATTTTTATGACTGAGATCTTCTTCAAAGCAATAGAGATTCAATAATTTTCAATCCGTAAACAACTGCAAATATATGTTAAAATTTATGAATATTTAGTCACCATTGAATCCATGACATTGCAGATTTCTTTGAATTCTCTTGATGAGTTAGCTCATTGCGATCTAATGCTCATTTATTTTATCATTGTCCTTGGTTGAAATTTATTTCTGAAACTAAAATGATCCAAAGTTCTTTACATACTTATAAAAGAACATTTACGAAAAGATATTGCTCTTAAAGAATTTTGTTTTTGAAAAGACATTTATCGCGAAATATTTAAAAATCAGAAACATACACATTTTAACATCATAATTAATCATGATTTTAAAGAATTAAGTCCAAAATAATATCTCAATCTCTTACACGTATATAATTAACATGTTTGTTTTATTTAGATAACTAATTATGGATACTTTTTTTGCTTTCACTGCTAACAAAGATTTTAAATACAAGGAGAGAAATGTGTAAAGCTTATTTTAATTACAGCATATTTTCATAAGATCTTTACGAAATACCAGTTACGAATACCCGTTCCTAATTCTTTCTGAACACGTTACGAATACCAGACCAGTTACGAAATACCCGTTCCAAAAATAAGTTATTTCATTTTCTCATTAAGATAATTTTATTAATATATAAACCATATTACAATAATATTTTATAATGTATTTTAAATAAATATGGATTATATTACTGTTTTTATTACATAATTATAAACTTCACTAAGATTTTATATAAATAATGACACTTAAATCCTAATAAAAAAATAATGATATTGATAAAAGAATTAGGCAGTTATTTAGTAAAATTTCGTATTATTTCGTATTATTATAAAAAATGTAGTAGTCGTATTTGATAATACCTAATAACTTAATAAATATTTTATTAATCTTTTTAGAAGTAGGCAGAGTTTTGATGGGAAGTTAAAGGTTAAATAAATTTGGAAATATTGAATATACATGCATAATATTATCATGTTTACTCACTTATTTTATCTTTTGAAATTATATATAGTATGGTAGTTGTAATACCATTGCTTTTAGGAAAGATAAAAATTTAAGTTATTACATGAAGTATGTTTTTTTCATAACTTAAGAATTTGACTACATTATACATATATTACAGATATATTTCCGATCAAATTCTAAGTGGAATAAGTTACATAACTCGATGAATGACTGGAACGCATGTAAAAAAATTATGGTATTCATCACATAAATGTTTTAATTTTATTGATAGAGAACTAATAATCTAATACATTTTTATTGATATAAATGAATTTATTATCATTCGAGTACTTACTTTTTATTTTACAGTTGTATGAAAAGTATTGGTAACGGTAACGAAATATTAACATAATTGGTAACGGAATATTTTTCAGCTAATCACAAACAATACATTTTGTTGCTTGATATGTTTTGTTTGGATGTCTTTCATTTATTATTGGATAAATTTTTTTTATTACATTATCAAATTAGCAATGATAACAATTTACTCTTTTAAGAAATATGTGTTATATCTCAAATTATATCAACAGTTAAAATTTTTTTAATGTTATTTCGTAAGCAAACTTAAACAATAATGATTTTGGTAAGAATTAGAATTTCTACATTATGTCAAATTTTCTGTATTATAAATTAATATAACAAAAATATAAATATTTATAAAGAACCATAGATTCAGATATAAAAATATTTTAAAATGTTACAATGAAAAGTAGGATATCTGAATTTGCCCTGTATTTATGGGTAGGAAAAAATCACCAAACATCTGTTTTAGAATTACTAGATAATTTTTTACGTATGTGAAGAAAAGTCACATTCTATATAATAATAATTATATAAAATAATAAATATACGGTAATGTTTGATAATCTGCTATTAAATACAAATTTTGAAATTAATAAAAAGATTTACTTATAATAAAATCAAAATTAGTATCTTTGAATCTCACCCGAACCTATCTTTAAAAAATAATTCTTTTACATTTATTAAAATGTCTAATTGACTGTTTAATTTCACCAAATGTATATTCCTCTAAGATTTATCCAATTGTTTTTAGTTAGGAATATATAATAAACTTTACGGAATTTTTAAAGACATATATTTATCGCACTTAATTTTTTTATTAAAATTTTTGCAATTCAACAGTTAATAAATTTATTGAGTAGATTCATTATGATATAAATATTCATATTGTATATTATTATTATAGAAATGTTTTATAAGTAAATGTTTCCTACATATTTTCATAATGAATAAACATCAAAAGTTTTAAATAAAAATAATCATTATGCGATTATGTACCGTGAGGCACATTGTTATAAAAAGTTATTTTTGAAAGATTTATTAAAATAAATAATCTATGGTACCAGTTTATGAGTTCGAAAAGAAAGGAAATTTAAAAATGGGTACATTTATTCAAATTTTCACATATTTCAAAATTCAATGGTGTTTTAGAAATAATTATAAAGACAATCAATTTTTTTTTTATTTTTAAAAGAAAAATAATTTCGAAAGATTTTTTGATAGTCATATTATAATAAATTCTAATTTATAGAAATAAAATCAGCAAAGCATAAATACATATTCAGAAAAAAAGCATATTTTTAATAAATAATTATGATATTCAAGTTATTATTTGCCGTATATTGAGCCAAGTTCGTGTAAATATTAAAGCAAAAAATTGCTAATCCATTCTTCCACTTGTTTGTGAGAAAAACATATTATCAAGATATATATGTTTATAGAAAGTTTGACAATAAAATGAAGTATTACATTTTCCCCAAAGTTTAAATAAAATATAATTTAAATTTAAATAATTGACCAGAATATTAAATTCATAACACAAAATAAATATTTAAATTAAAAACTATATTATTACTTTTTAATCTATTGCTCAATAATATTTAATTTGAATTTACACAGAATAATTTATAAAAAAAATATCAGTTAAGTTTGTACATTTGAAGCTTCGTTGTTAAAAACATTTTTTCATGAACAGTAAATACAAGAAAATATCTAATTTATTATAGCAAAAAATATTAAATGTTATTATTCTATTCTTATGAAGACTACCTTATTATTCGAGTATCTAGAAGGACAAAGAGTCAATTTATAATGTGCATTACAGATTTTAATTTTATTTTTAATTGAAACTTTGAGTAGTCTTGCCATTTGTGTACCGAAGGAAAAAAATTGTATTCAATTCATTTAGAAATCTTGAATTGTACTTAAAGTTCAATCTTAAAGATATATTGCTTTCAAATTTTACGAATTAAATTATTCTTCTGTAATAACTTTAAATAAACAAATACTTTTCACTCCGTAAGGAGTTTGTTTAGATATCAGTTCCTTATCGTTTCCTTAATTATTTCAATCATCATTAAAGGTTTGAGAAGATTTCTGATTTCCTTGACTTTTCCTCATTTAGCATTCAAAGAGCACTGAACTTTTCATGAAAGGATTATTTCGCTTCATAAATTAATGAAAATAATTTGTTGGGTATTATATAATGGAATTCAACTATTTTTTACTATTTTAAAAACAATCTGATATTATTTTAACCTAAAAAGTAGTTTTTATTTTGAATACTTCACACTCAAAGGATCAATCATTACTATTTTGTTTTAATTATAAAAATATGTCTTCTGATTTTAGATAAAATCTTTTCCTTTAGATAATCACTTTTGCATATTTTTTGACAAATTTTAATTGTTCATTTGTTTATATTTTGAATTTTCTACTATCTCAAGTAGTCATTTAATTATTCTACTATGCTTTCACATAAAAATATGTTATTAATAAATATATAAGAGAGTGGGGAAATTTCAATCTTTTGATTAAGGTATGTGATTAAGATATTGAATAGGGAAGTATTTATAAAGTGTGTATATAACAAAAAAAAAAAAATTTACATAAATTTTCATATGTTATTATATATTAAAAGTACTTAAATATCATTTTTATTTAAGTAAAAATGAAATGACAACTAATAATAATGTAACGAAAAGTAAAATAATTCGTAGAAACAATCGATTATAATTATATATTGTTATAAGAAACCTTCATTCATCTAAACATTCTCTTTTAAAGTTATGAATTTCGTTACTTTTTTAATTGTTAATTTTTTAAATCTATCCATAGATGTGTCATTTATTTCAAATTTTATATAAAAATATATATTTCTGTGGTAAATTATATTCATTGATGTTTCTACAATAATAATTGTATGCTTTAAATTACAAAAAAATAACTAGTTATAAGATAAAATGTGACCATATAAGAAACATAATTAATGAAAACTACTTTCAATAAAAAAGCAATTTTATCATGAAAATTTATTTGTAATGTGTTTTGAGATTTTAATGTATATTATGACCCACTTTATTCTAAGGGAATATCTGTGCTTCGTCTCATTTCTTCTTTTCAAATAACGAAGTCTGCTAACAGATTTCTATTACCTTACTAGTGGAGCCTAACGCTGGGTATATATTATAATTATTACTTATAATATGAATTTCCATTACAAGAGTTAAATATAATGCTTCATTGCTGTTTAAGCTATTATAGGAATTTTTACAAATTTTGACCCGATTTTTCTTTTTATAATTAGCTTAAGTACGAGATGCCAAGGAAATTATTTCTTATTTCATTTTACAGACTATCTAGCAATAATATGTTGATAATAAAATGTAAAACCTATAATTAATTTAATAATTAACTTTAAATGGGAAATAATTTGATGACTGTGATTTTTGCATCTCCTAAATTATAATAGTATTCAACGTGAAAATTCAAATTTTATTTACTATTTATTTATGCTTATTGATAATTCCAGCCCTAATCACTTTGAAAGCAGTATTTTTAAATATTTTGTAAACGCAAGCAGTTATTTGTATAGTTTTACTAATTACTTTCATTTTAAAAACAGGTAAATTAAGAAAATTCATAAATATTTTAATTTTATTATAGACATTAATTTTAAATTTGGTTGAAGTAGTAAAACTACATATTGCATATATAAAATAAATGTTAAAAACATTATATATTTAAACTTTTTTTTAAGAAACTTAGCTGATCTGGGTTAACTTAATTTTTTATCTAGAGGATTTAATTAAATTTTCATATGTATTGAACATTACGTTTTTCAAAGTTTAAGCTAAATGCCAAAACTCCATGCAAAACAATTGTGTTATCACTCATCACAAGATTATTAAAAAATTGATTTAAAAATCTACACTAATTAAAATCTGTTTAATTAGCATACAAAATTATTTTTGTTTCAATTAGTATTTAATTTAAGTATTAATTCAATTCCAGTTTTTTTTCAAAATGACTATATTTCGAAACAAAAATATGATTAAATAAATTAAGGGAAAAGAAATATAGTTTTGTTAAACTTTTAAAATTGAAATTTTCAAAAAAACATCTCAAATATAATCCTTAAGATATTTTTTGCATAGTTGTTTTGAATCGATTTTAAGATAAAACTGAAATACGGTACAATTAACAAAGGTGATAAAATAGTTCTATATTTAAACATCTTAGAAACAAATTTAAGTTTTTCAATCGAAATGAAATAAATGTTTTAATTTTTCAAAAATATTAATTAATGATAAAAAAAATATGAAAATGCAAAAATGTTAATCCCTTTCAAAATATGAAAATTATTTTTAAGGAATTAAATATAGCAGTCCTGATTTTAAAAGTTAAACAGTAACAAATACAAATCCATAAAAAAACATTAAAACATTAATTAATACCCATTTACTTTACTTAGCGTTTATTGTACTAAATAGTGGGAATTTTATTCAGATACTATAACTGTATAAATATTGTTTTTAAAATAGCAAAGGTACATGTTTTGAACACAATGCTTGCAGCGTAATATAGTAACAATAATAACAAAAATATGCTGAAATTTGTTGAAATAATTTTTATATATATTTTACTATTTTAGTATTCTTGTTATTTTAAATTTAAGTTTTAAGAATGTTCTTAGAACTTTATTTAATTATTATTTTTTAATAAAATATCTTTTTTCTTTACCTTTATTTATAATTAAAAATCAAAGAGCAATTTAACTTTTATATGTAACTTATCTGTAATTTTGTAATTTACTATACTGTAAAGTTCACTGTAATAAAAACAGTTATGAACAACTCAAGCAATATGAATGATATAAAAGTTATAATTATTATTAAAAAAGATACATTATTTCCGTAATTTATATTAGGAATTGAAGAGACAACTAGAAATATTGATATATAATTAAGATATTTATTTACAACACATTAAAATGTTAACGATAATATAATTTAGGCACATTAATTCAAAAATGGCTTACAAGTTTGATTAAAGTTTTAGTTAACAAAGATTTTCATAATGCTGTGAAATGATGACTAATCATTTATGTACATTATAATTAAAAGTTGCTTCCCAAACGTTTTTATCTTTCCTCCTTTCTACTTTTTTAAATTAATATTTAGAAGAAAATTAGCTAAGTTAGAAAATTCTGATTAATATTTAAAATAATAATTGCAAGAAGATGCAGTGATTAATATTTCAAACATTGATTACGAGGAGACATAAATATGCTGCGAAGTAACTAACACAAAGCTAGTTCTATCCTGTAATGTTCTTGATATTTTTGTATAAAAAAGGTTCTGTTGTAAAATATGTCCCCATAAGTCTTGCTGTGAAATGTGCTTGATACAGCTGGGAATGCAAATATACTATATTTTTCTGTAAATAATCCACAACGGCGTACTACCCGAATGAACTTTTTTCGAGTATAGTAAAAAGGCGTCGCATTATCAGTTTCGGCTTATAATCCATGGTAATTGTTTTCGGTGAACAGTCGAAAGTATATACTGCTGATAATGTGGATGTCACATAATGTAAACAAATGCACAGTATGATTAAAAATGTAATAAATTGTGCAGAAATTATTCATTATGAAAAATATTTCTTTTGACCAACCTCATTGCAAAATGAGATAAACTGAGATGGAAGCACGAAATCGATCAAGAGCGATCATTCCGAGAAGATTCTTGAAACATTATCGACTTTTAATTCCAATAACTTTTAAAACAATATTAGACGTATTTTTTAAAGAAATGTATGTTTGCTTCGTTAATTATTACATGAAAGAAATGGATTATTTTTTAACTGCGCATTTTATACATTTTTCTATTGTTTCGTCTATTCTTTATTTTATACTTCACATTAACACTTTTGTGGCAATTTTTTTATTTGCATTTGGCTATTATTTTTAATCTAAAATCTGACATCGAAATTAATCACTTTATATCCATATGACGATATAAGAATTTGAATATTTTCAGAATGAATCAGCTGACGTCAAGACAAAATGTGAAAAGGCATTTGCACATTGCAACTGTAATTTTATTTTAAGGAACCGTATTCGTTCTTCAATTGGACAAAGCTTATTATAGCTAAAATAACTCAGCTGTGCAATGACGCTACCTGTTATTTATTTTATAAAAGAAAAGCGGTATTTCCTTGAAAATTTTCTTGTAATTTTTTCTGATATATATATATATATTAATTAACATATATATATATATATATATATATATATATCACAATAAAATGTTTCATAACTGTATGTTTCTGCATGTATCTGTGTTCATTCAGAAATATCTCATTCTATCAGTAAAAAATCTCCAACTAACAGGATTATATCTAAAGTCCCTTTCTTAAGTCTTCCAAACGAAAATCACTGTTCCAATTAAAAATGCACATGAATTGTTCTCAGTAGTAATCCCGGCAAATTCAGCCACCTTAGGGAAAATGTTACAGGATGATATATATATATAATCGCTGTATTTATCAAATATTTCAGAGGATATAGAAGGGAAGTGCTTAGTAGTCTTGCCATTTTTTAACCGTTCCACTTCTCTTTAACAGCCTAGTATAGGAAATTTCTCAATGGATTTAGTACTGAGAAATTTCCTTAATATATCAACTATATATTGAATGTTTTTAAAAGAGAAAACATGAATAATGTGTTGATAATTAATAAATCAGTATAGAATATCTGACAAGGTGAGGCATTATATCAAAAATAAAAATTAAATTCTTGAATAATTCATAGCAATGATTAAACAATTAAATTACTAAATTTATTTAACTGGATTAATTAATAACTCTTCAGTTGATTTATATGTTGTTGTCGTGTGCCAGCCTGGCTGGCAATATGGGGTGCGCTGCTCCACTTTTCCGATTGAACCATATTTGGTGTGGAGTTCGACTTCCTCAGCACACACATGCCATAGGTACCCGTTTATAGGGTAGGCAACCATTCACACGCACACAAAGAAAGAATAAAGACAAGAAAGAGAGAGAGAGAAAGTACATCCATGCCCGAGCCAGGATTCGAACCCAGGTCCAACCCATCTGTAGTTAGGTACGCTAACCACTAGACAGGTTGGGCGGCAGTTGATTTATATAGTAAACATAATTGAACAGTTCATTTGTTATTTTCAAATGGTGATATTGAAGATTAACAAAGGAATGCATAATTCATTTTACGACAAGATAGTTGTGGAAAAAATAGTTGACAGAAGATGTCTTTAAATAGAATAAATGTTGGGTGTCGGTAAGCATAGATGCATGATACATAAGGGTCTTTATTATGTTACTAATATAATATTCGAAGAGCTTATGGCTCATACAGAATTCAGAATGTTGAATTGACAAAATGTTTTTGAGAAAATTTTAATGTTGTTGAATGTGATGGGACAATCAATAATGGAGTGTAGTGATAACTTTCTTTTCTATATATATATTATAACTTGTCTGTAAGAGAAATTATATTCATTATCACACATTGTTGTATATTAAATAATTAATTTTACATTAATATGTTTTAGATATTAGCATCTATTTTATTTTATATATATTTTTATGTCAAAAATCAACCTCATACAATTTTCTTAAATATTGCTTTAAATTAATATTACTAGTAAGTATTACTAATCAGGTTCTCTGCTGATATTGTAAAAATCTTTGCTGCATGCAGAATTACATAAACTTTATTTAATTTAAACATCCAGTACTATTGGCAATATGACCAAATATAAAATTGACATTTTTTTTAAATACAATTTCGTAACATATGGGTCAAATGAATCTGATTTCCTAAAAAAATTTCATACTATTTTTATGTAATGAATAATGTATTATAGAAAGACAAGACTAATTTTTGGGTAAAGAACTGTGCTTTAATTTTCTCCGATTAGTAAACTAATTTAATATCGACTTATTGTAAATGCTATGCAAGAGTGAATTTGTTATTCTAAAAAAAAGATACAGATTAAAAATTAATACTGTTGTGAAAAATTGGCTTCTAATTATAAAATAAGCCAAGATCTTAAGCATGCTAGGAATTTATTTGCGTTCAATAAGGTATTCTTGTGAAAAATCACTATGAAATTCACAAATGAATCTCTAAATTATATTTTCCGCAGTGGTTATTCATCCCTAGATGTGTATAATAAAGTAGACGTTTCTTACAACTCATCTTCATTTTAATAACATTTTAAAATTACAACGTTTACAATCACAAGCAGATTTATATTCCAAATACCCCTTTAAATTTTCAACTTATGTTGCTGTATCAATGGTCATAGCACCTGCATTACATGGAAAAATTGTGATAACTATGGATTACATTTGCAAGGAATTCTGGGAAAATCAACTTGAAAGGGGAATATTTCAAAGAAGTTACATTTCAATAGGGTTTATTCCATTTTTAGGATCTTCAAAAAATGTAATCACCGTTTTCCAAGAAAAGTGGAAATTTTTGTCCAAAAATGTAAATATAAATGCATTTGTTGAAAGCAATTGATATAAAGGCGAATCAGTAAAGCTTGTATCAAGGATTTCTAACCTTTTTCAGCTGTGTGAAAATTTTATATTTAACTTTAGTAAGAAATTTATTTCACGTATAAGTTTCTACTTTAGTGAAAAAATATTATCAGGGATGCAAGGCATTTTATTTTACAGATACATAACATTTTTGAATGTTCAAAAAAATCTGTTGTAAATGTAAATTATTATATTTCAATTAAGTTGTTTGAATACAAATTTATTTACACTTATCAAGACGTTTTCAATTACTGCTCGCATAAAATATAATCTTTATTATATTTATTTTTAAAAATTTCTGGTCATAGAATTTAATATTTAAATCTTCATTTTCTATAAGCAATTTGTAAAATAAAATCATCTGTAATTTTTACTTCCTTTGAGCTAAAAACATACATTAATTAAAACTAATCTATCAGTTAAAATTAAAAAAAAACAAAACTTTTTGTAATGAAAACATGGACTATTCACTGTATAGAATAAAACTTGCTGAAGGTAAGAATATTAAATTTATTTCTGATTTTACTAAATATACTACCTTACTATTCTGTAAATATATTCTTCATTAGCAGTTTTTGAAGAAAAAACTAGTAAAAATCTTTTAAATTTTATTTCAAAGTTTTACATCATCATTTATATATATTAGTTTGGGGAAAAAGTAATCCATTATTTTTCCGATAGACGTCTGTAGTGATCGATATCTCGTGAGGTATACATCAAACAATTTCAGATTTATGCTCATTGGAAAGGTGACATTTGACACTAAAATATCCTCTCGCGGTGTTTTGTTTGATTAATTCAGATACGAGTACAAGATTTTAAAAATGGAAGACAACAAACAGAAAATTCGATACAATTTCGTTTTTCTTTTATAATGCCGAAAAGGCTAACCAGATGGTTGAAATTTTGAAAGGTGTTTGTCGTCCTATATAATACTGTAGCAACCAGTTACGTACAATTTTTGTTTTGTCAATTCCGTTCGGGTATTTTGATGTTAGAAATGCACCTCGCATGTGGATACAGCATCGTCGAAAATGTCTATAAAATATCAAGAATGATCGAAGTTAACCGTATGTCAGCAGTCGTAACGCGCAAAACCTAAAAATCTACATGAAAGCTGTTTTAAAACTTTTTACAAAGTGAATCCAAAAGAAATAATATTCATGAAATATCGAAGAAATTTATGATGCAGTATTTTTAATAATAAAGGAAAGTCCATGACATTTTATTCTTG
>JAPDSC010015518.1:20499-34580 GCA_026290005.1 Latrodectus geometricus | reverse complement strand
AGGTGTTTATATTGAAGTGAAAGAAAAATATTTTACTACATAAGAGCCGAATGAGAAATATGGAAAAACATCTGAAATTTGCAAATGAAGGTAATCAATTTATGAAATGTGTGGTGAAGTCAATTATTAAATTTTTCACTGAAACATTGAAGGAATACATATGTTTCATTTTGTCAAGGGATATTAGTACTGAAATATAACTTCCATATGAAGATTAAATTAAATTGATTAAATTGAAATGACTAAGATTTGATAAATAATTATCATATACAAGTCAATGTTACTTGTAGGACTTCACTATATATCAACAATCCAAATTCATAAAACATATATGTCTTGTAGTAAAAGTTCTTATGAATGATATTCCTATGACAGAGGATTGCTCTTATGAAAACATCCGCTTAATACTTTTATAATTTACTGTGAATCATATCACTGAGCTTCAATGATTTTCATATTAACACCTTGATTCATTGGATTTAATAATAAGATCCATAGATGGCAAAATGTAATGAAAATAGCTCTTATCAATTTAAAACAATAATGAATATGCAAATAATTATTACTAGTTCTAACAATATTTTGACCACAATCTTGGCATCAATGCATATTTTTCCTTAAATCTAGCCAACTGAAGAACATTCAGTATGAATGAAAGCGTTAATGAATTAGAATAATAATGCAACTAACATTGGAATGCTCATTACTTTGAAAAGAGTAATTAATTGATAGTATTCATGAAAGAATGCATTGCTTTTGTGAAAGGGGCTCTTACAGGGAAGCGATGTGTTTATTTTATAGCGTGATATATTACGTGATGAAAGAGTAGGTGTATTATGTGCACTTAATTAAAACATTATTCATAAGTAAACATTAATGTATTTATTTATTTATGAGGTCGTAATGGTGTGTTTGATTATAGCATTCTCTCTCGTTATCGGAAGGTATTGATTCCGAGTCCCAACTCAACCGAAGATCCGTCGTGTACACTAATGACGGTTGGGACACGTAATACATGTCATAGGCACAATTTCTTCCATTTGAAATGATGTATTTAGAGGTGGTTGGACATGTCTGAGGATTTTCTGCTTGATCCCCAGCTTTTCAATTTCGAAGATCCTTCCACTTTTTAGCCAACGGTTGCACAACCACAAGGCGCCCCATTATGTAAGTTGCCATTATCTTCGTTTCTTGTAGTGCTGAAATAGGTAGAATTTCCTTGTAGCAGTCGTGAATTATAATTGAAAATATATTTATTGATAATCATTTTGGCATGAAGAATATAATATTTAACAATTTTACATTAATTTTATTCTTATTTAAATATTACATTAATTTTATTCTCATTTAATTATTACATTAATATATTTTTATTTAAACATTGCATTAATTTTCATTTTATTTTTACTCTTTAAATGGCATAACTGCAGTTTATTATGAATTCTAAATACTTATTAATCATGAATTTTATAAAGAAACTGTAAAATACATTTTTCTTTACATTATTATTTGTTGAAGATTTCTTTTATACCTATGAAACAGGTAACGAATATTTAATATCATAATACCAATTAATTATATGTTGTTATGTGATAATATTAATTAATATAATAGATTATGTGTGATAAGGGAGTATATTTTAAGATAATAAAGTTCACATAGTTTGAAATATAATGAAAAATTTAATACTTAAATATTTAAAAATTTAAAATGAAACTGAAAATCTATTGTTGCATTATATTTTAATCTAAATTTTGAAGCGATAGTAAGGCATTTTTTTCTTTGTCATTGATAATACGCTATTAATCACAGAAAATAAAAAAAAATTCTTTTCTAAAATTATTTTGTAATATATGTAAAACACTATATTTTTACACTAAAATAATCATATTTCCTCGTGGGGAGAATTCTAGTAAATACTAACTATGTTACACACTGCCTCACAAAGCCTTCGTGGCATTAGCTTGGTATGGAATTTGTGTGAATAAGTATTTACTAGTCATGTAATTACTTACATATTTTTAAAACAACAACTTCGACAAAATAACATATATTGTTAAATCCTACATTTCAGTGCCATGTAAATTAAAAATAAATTGTATCCTTTTGTTTAAATGAAAATAAAAGTTCATATCTCTGCTTTTTCTTCATATTTTGAAAGTAAAATTGTTAAAATTTGCATTGTTTGGAATATATTTTATCGAAATTAGACGACACTATGAAACCTAAGTACCATTTTGTGTATAGAACTAACTAATGTACGAGACATACATGTTTAAGAAATTAAAAACATTTTACAGTTGCAAATATACATATACATATAATGGTAATTTTGCATAGAAATTTTATATTAAACTATGATTTGTGTTAAATAATCAATCTAAAATGCCTAGTCCAATGAGCTAATTAAAACGTATTCTTCCTTCATAACAGATGATGGTTTCTAACATGCTAGATTGTGTATATGTGCTATTAAAACTATTTATATATAATATATGTTTATGTATGTTGTTTTTTCTGGTAATGACAGCGTATGTGAGCTTTTTTTTGTTCATATTTTGTGTCTGTTAAATTGAAAAACAATTCCAAAAAAAGTCTAATTTATCTACTAATTTTGCATGGATAATGACTATACTATAAGATCAAAAATTAAGCTTGGAAGAGAATATATCTAAAGCTATTTGAACTTCTACACTGTATATCTGTCACATTTGTATCATCTAAAATGCATCTCCCTCATATCCCTATATTGTTTGCTTAGTTTCTTAGAATAAAAGACATTTACTTGATATTAGCTAATTAATAAAACCATATTAATTTATCTCAAGAATGTGTGAAGTTGAGCTATGAAATTTTAAATAATACTTAATACTTTAAGGATAAAATCTTTTTGTTTTGACTTTTAAGCATTGAAAAGAATTGAAATAAATGCTTCAAATAAGCTTGGGCTAACCTTTATTTTGTTAATTACCATATCAAAATGTCCTTATTTTAAAACAAATAGAATATGAAAGAATGAATAAAAATGCAGTGTTTTTAAGAGAAATAATTAATAAAAAATATGTTTTTAAGTAAAATAAAATTTGAAAACATATTTTTATTAGTTATCACAATTTAAGAGGTAAAATAAAATTTTATTTCTTAAATTGTAAGGTATATATCAGTGTGATTCAAATATTTCACAATAAATTATTTGAACTTCCTTTCAATGTTTTATTAGCAATTGTATTTAATTAAATAAATTTTAGTGAAACTTTTACCTAAAATGTTTTAAAAAAGACCCTGAAAATACAGAATTCTGATTTAAGAAATACGATCTCCTCTAGTTGTTCTAAACTAGTATACTTCCACACAAACCAAATGTGATGACACAGTTCATCGGGTAACACTGATTCAAGTCACAATGGAATACAAGTGACTGAATTTCAAATACACACTGACCTCGATGTGTATTCATATCTTGTCAACAAACACAGATGTAACCACTTCGATATTTTATGCAGAACTAAAATTCACTTGAAAACACAATATTTGTAAGTTTATTACAAATTTCTTACAAAATCAATACACCAATGTAAAACATTTAGCAACAGTTAAATGAAATAAATGGATTGAAAAATCAATTCCAATATGCACAAAGACAAATTAATTAAGTTTATTTTAAAAGTATGTATTCAAATTATCCATTTCGA
This sequence comes from Latrodectus geometricus, assembly GCA_026290005.1. NCBI lineage: Eukaryota > Metazoa > Arthropoda > Arachnida > Araneae > Theridiidae > Latrodectus > Latrodectus geometricus. The sequence continues at coordinate 30,888 of JAPDSC010015518.1, read as the reverse complement.
AATGATTTCGAACTACAACATTTCACAGTGTATTTTATGCTTCAAATGATTGGTGTTTATTATTCTTTTTTGTAATAAGACATCATATAATTATTGTTACTAAAATGAGACATTTCTAAAACCCAGATTATAGGATTCGTTTAAAGTATGTAATAATTTTATTCATGCTGCTATATAAAATATAATGACTTTTTTTTACCCGTTACAAAACATTTCATTTTTAAATTCATGAATAGTTATGTCTCGAAAATGGCAAAGAACATAAAGAGCATATGGATGCTATAACATTTTAAATCTGAAAAAATATAAAATATCTTTTAAAAGTTATCATATATTATTTATAGTTTATTTATCTTGAAACATATATGAAATTGTTGAAGTTAGGCTATAACAAGCAAGCATATTGTTTCAAATTGCTAATGAAATCATTATTAAATTTAAGCATGTTTGTTAGTTAATATTTTTTTAAATATTGTGTTTTTTAATTTTTTAATTTGTAGTATTTTATTTTTAAAATTTAGTTTAAAATATTTATTTTATATATTTGCAACGAATATATATAAAAAAAGTAATTTTACATATTTGTATAGAATGTTTACTGTCAATATTTAGCATTTTGATAAGCTTATTTTTTGTCGAAGTTTCTTACAAACTGTCAATTTTAGTATTAAATTTGCATAAATTTAAGAATATATATATATTAAATACAAGATCCTCGTTAGCTGTAAAATAAATTAAAACAAAAATGCAAAATAGAAAAATATTTTAATGTTTAGAAGTGCTTCTCGTTAATTCACTTGATTCATTTTAAAGTGTATATTTTACTAGTTAATATTTCTGGAAACATTACAAATTATCCATTAACTGGTTTTAATAAATTTTAACTATAAAATGAGTTTTAAAACAATTTATATATAATATATTTGACTTGTAAATGATTTGAATACAACCACTGTTGATTAGTATGACAAATATTTTATCTATTCGTACTGCCCAAATACTTAAGCAAAATCTACTTTGTAACTACTAAATATAACAACTATTGCCAGAGATGTGCACATTTCTAATCTTTAACAAGATCAGTATGAGATTTAAGATAAAAATTTAAGTTTTAGAGTTAGTTACTATTTTCTTCAAAGTGAGTTGTGATTTCAATTTAAAATAGTTTGCATTTGAAGAAACATTTGTATTTCCATAAAAATAATTAGTAGTCTAAGAAATTTAATACTAGGAATAAGACAGTTCAAATGTAAATTCACAGTTTTTAATGATAAAAATTTTCTATAGTATTTTTTCAAAATGAGCATAAAATGATTTTATTGAAAAATATACATTACAATTTATTTATTAATCTCAATTATTTACAATTTATCTATTAAACATCTCCAAATTTAATCATTGGTGTTTATAGTAATTTTAAAAATTCTTAAGGAAAATGACTCAGTGGGTATTAATGTAGGAAAAAATAATAAGGGAATTAATTTTTGTTAAGAGCTCCATTCATCTTAATGTTATTGCTGGAAAAAAATTGTCCTTATGCCTAAAGAGAAAATATTGCACTGAAATAAGCAATCATATTTTATGGGGTACATTTTATCATAAAATATTGAATTCTGAACAATTAAGTTGTGAAATTATTGCAATATTTATTTTAATCCTCATAAGAAAATTTTTCCGCTTACGTGAGCAATGATATAAGTTTATGATCAGTTAGTAAATGAAGTATATTTGCAGCTTCTATAGTAATTAAGAAGCATTAGACAATATAAATAGGTGGAATCTTTAAGAAAAATGTAGCATGCTTTTATATGTTGTTCTTAATGACACTTGGCAACGCCAAGCCCGCCCGTCACACAGACTATGCGAATGAAGTCAGAGAGGGAGTATCTTCCGTTTTTTTTAATAGAGCACCCTCATACGAAGGTGGAAGTACGACTTTTGGTACACAGATGGCAGCACCACCTGAATCTTCCAATTTAGATATTGAAACCAGTGAAGACCCAAAGTCTGGCTCCAACCATCCCCAGAGGTATTAATTTGTAATGGAACATGGAGGACATTGTGACCCGACAGATTTAGATTTAAGATGCCCCAGTCGCCAATAGTGAACACGACGGATCTTCGACTAACCGTGGATTCGAACTCGATTGGTTAGAGCGATGCCCTAACCAACCAGGCCACCGTGGCCTACTCTTTTACATGTAAATGTAATAATGATGACATCATCATCACGTCAATTATATACTGAAGATATTATATAATAATATTGATACTTATGTCTAATCCATTAAAGAAATTTTTCCTTCTTTTAATAATGCGTTTAAAAAATTATCATGAAGTTATAATATTGTTATGAATGCAAAAGAGAAAAGACTAATTTTCCTTACTTAAAAAAGGGTTTTGCCCAATGACATAATAAAAAGTATTTCTCAAACTCAGTATGCTATAAATATCTGAATTAGTATACAGAATAAGTTTGCTTTTAAAGCAATGATTTGCACTTCTCATATTTTAACAAAAATAGTTTTTGTGTAAATGCAATATACTTACAATAATGTAAAAACAAAAAAAGTACTTTTATCGTTAATGTTAATGTTTTTCATTGATTTTTATCAAAACAGAACAAAAGGCTTGTATTTTTAACAAGAATTTTCATTGATATCCTATGATAAATAAAATTTCCACATAATTATTTGAAATTTCTTTTACATGAAAATGATTAAAAACACATTAATTTGTGAAAATGCACTGAGAAAATAATGAGTTTTTTATTAATTATTTCATCTTTAAATTAAACATGTCATCATTTGAATCTATATCACGATTCATGTTCTTAAACTTCAATTTTTTTTTAATTTCTTTTTATTCAATTTTTATTCCTAATGAATAAGTGTTGATTTATTTTATAAATAAACTCATCTCATATTTTTTAATTTCTATACACATTTTTTTCTTATTAATGTATAACATAAATTTTATTTGATAAAATGCAGTATTTCATAAAATTCTTTTTTTTTTTTAGGAAATTAAAAAGAAGTGTTGAAAAGCTTGAATTTAAGCTTTAAATATTGTATAGAATGTATGTATTACTGAAGTTTTTTTTTCCTACGTAGACATGTAAGCGAAATGAGAGAGAGAAAAATGTGTAATTTTGTATATGTTAAATAATATAAGATTTTCACCTTAAAAAAAATGATGATTAAAATTAATGATGACTTCCTAAACAATAATCAGGAATAATTATATATACTAATTAATTTGTTTGAAACAACAAATATATATTAATGTATGAATACATTGCGCATTAACGATACAATAAACTGCGTAAAATTTGCATCATGATGGATTACATCAAATTATTTGGCAAACAATTAATATTGAAATAACTCGTCTAACCAAACTATCTGGTCAGTTTAAGTGAGTTATTTCAATATTAATTACTGTACTTGAATTCTGTTATAATAAGTTCCTATTATCAAATTTCTGCGAAAAGTGTTTTAACTAAGCAGCTAAAAGTACATACAAACTCATAATAATGTAAAAGTGTATAAAACCTGTGCGTCTATATGTGTAACTTTATTACAATAATAATATAATATACAAATACTGATTATAATAATAATAATGGGAAGAATTATGCAATTATATATGTGTGATTTGTGTATTATTTTTGGGAAAAAATTATTTTTAACCCCAAAACTGATTACCAAAATAATTTACCTAAATTTTAATAATAAATTTCAACACAGTTAAATGATGGATTTTTCACAATATTTTAATTGAAGATTTAATTTGATTTAATATTTTATTATTATTTTTGATTAACTCGAGACTCTCCTGAATTTGTAATTGCAAAATTGAAATCAAACTCATGATTTTTTTAAGTGTCAGAAACTATATTATATTATTAATTTCGGGAATACAATTTTTTGATAATTACAATAATTTAATTATGAAAAGGAATTGATTTAGTAAAATTTTGAAATAGGAATTCTTGAAAAAGCAGAACTTATAGAAAGGAGTTAAACAAAGTTATTTCTAATGTGATTTCCTATCTCATTATTTTATACATATAGTATTAAACAAACCTGATTATTACAAAATAGGGTCATTTTAACATTTTTTTTAAACTTTAGCATAAAATAAAATATTTGATAATATTAAACATAAGCAGGCTGTAATAAAGGTTATTTTTCTAGCATTTCAAATATGTAATAATTCAGTTATATTTTAATTTTGATTTTAATTCCTAAATTAAGAAACAAGTAATTGCATTATATTCATTGTCTCATATATTATACAAGCATGTAAAAATTAAAGAAAAAGATATTGTTTTTAAATACATTTCCTGCAAAAATAGTCTTAGTGAAATAAAAAAACATACCATATTGTCCTCAAAATGTACATATGGAAACTAAATGAAATACATCAAAATACGAAAAGAATTATAGCATAAAAAATCTTTTTGACTGATAAAATTATAGAAACATTGTTCCGAGAAAAGAAATTTAAGGTTTTAATAAGGAATTACCCATGAATATTACGTAAGAGATGATTTTTTTACTCATACTAAGCTCGGAATTCTCGATGAGCTATTGGAGGATGACTATACATTGCTACAGGAATGCTAAAAATGTAATGAACATTGTTGTGGCTGTTGATATGTTGCTAATTGCTTTCTTAGAGAGTCCTATACATATTCCATATAATTTAGATCTAACGATTCTGCTTATTAGTCTATTTTCACATTAAATAGTACTGTGATAATCATTGAAAGATAAATTGTGTCACCCATGAAAAGTAACTCGGATCAATATTACGTCTAAAAGAGACGTACTTGAGAATAAATGACAACGATACAAAAACATGTGCTAGTCCTTAAATTACCTTGAAAAATGAGAATTTCTCTTCATATTTCAATATGAAATTATTTTAAGCTAAAGTTTCTCATCCCTGCATGTCTCTTTCCATTGTATTGGATGGAAGATATGTAATTCCCTATTACTCCAAAAGAATATGGTTTCAGAATTTTTTTTCAAACTGTATCAGCTTTTATTCGTAATGAATACTCTGACCTACAGATATATTTTTTGTCGTGTTATATCCAACATCTCAGAAAACATTTTCTTCAATTTGCAGATTATAATGTTTTTAATAATCTTGATCGTTTTATAAATCAACTACTAATGTTTACTCTTCAAGTTTTCATGAAGTAAAATACCAGTTGCTCAGTAATAAGATATAGGTAGTTAAACACCTCACATTTCTGAAGAAATCTTTATTAGTATAGTTCCAAATTATATTTGACATGTAAAGCAACTTGAATTCACATAGGAAACGATTTATACAAGGGCTCATGATTATTAAAGGAATATTTACCATCATTTTTAGAGATACTGAGAAAGTTTTTGGAAAGCTGTCAGTGGAAGATTTCTATCTGTATTGAACACTCTAAAATAGATCAAAATAGTTCAATTATATGGAGATTGGAATACTGAATGAACCAAGGTAGATGTTTAACATCTTAATCGTGTTCATCAATCTATAAGTCCCGCTACATGCATTGTTGTGGTAGAACTCGGTGTATAAAAAACACACCGAGCTAACTCAGGTTTGTAGAAAATTTTATTGAATTATTAAAATCTAATATTTGCATTGAACATAAATGATTCTTGATTATCCTTAATATTATTATTCATGTATCTGCTCATGCTATTCTCTTTCTCTCTAATGCTCTCTCGCACCTCTATTACTCTCTTGGATCATTCCATCATTCCTGGTAGGTCAGCTTGAGCCATTCTTGTTTCTTTATGATCTCCTTTCTGTCTCTCTTTCCTCATCTTTTTCTTGCTTACTTCTCCTGTCTCCCTGATTACTTTCTCTCCTTTGCAGTTTCTATATCATCATTGAAGGTATTCTCTATTCAGAATATCCTTGATCCTCTATTTACTCATAATTGGAAATATTCTTTATCTCCTCTTCTCCTTTCCTGCTCTATATTCTCATCATTCAAGGTCTGATCTATCTCTACCCAGATAGCAAACAACGTCCAATGTACATCCCTCGGACATCCAAAACATCCATATTTGATCCTCCGACGTCTTGGATGTGATTTGGACGTCCCCTGGATGTTCTTTGAGAAAGTCCTCAGGACAGCCTTATAAAGCTCTTCTAGGTATGTCGTTTTATGGATCTGTTTTGGACGATCTGATGATAAACATCCTGAAAAGGTTTTTTTACATCCTTTTTTGGTTTTTCTAACAAATGATCTGAATGCGTTTTTTTATTTACTTATAAAATTAAAAAATCATATCGATTTGTTATTAAATGTAAATAATTTTGTGCTACATTGTATTTAGTAAATAAAATGAGAATATATTCTCATTTTAATTAGTAGAAATCACCTTATGTAAATTTTATGAATTTTTGTGCTATTAAAGATCTTGTCGTTTATTTCATCATAATTATAAACAAAGATATGTGTAAAAACAAAAGAGTATGTTTGGCAAAACTATATTTTTTTGAATACGACATGAATTTAAAAGGGATTTTCAAGGGTTATACGTAGACAGTACATAAATTCTAAAGGTAAGTTATGTCAATACGTTAGATCTATACGAATTGATAAGTTTTAAAATAATTAACAGATTACACAGTATAATAATATTTTTAAAATATGTTCATAATGTTTATTCAAATTTAATATAATGTTGTATTTACTTCCGCTACATTTTGTTTTCCAGGTAAGGAAAAAAAAAATCTTGGTAAAATTTTCTCTTGTTACTATGTAATTTATATGATGCAATTTTGATTGAAAATTACAAACGTTCTTCAGTTTATTCTTCACCATTAAAAATATCATTTAATTAAAATAATTAAAAAGTTTATAGAAACAGTTGATTTTTCTCGAAGAGTATTTAGAAAAAAGAATTATTTATGTATGGTGTGTAAATTTTTTATCTGTTTTGTTTATATATTATATTTATATTTTATATATATATATATATATATATATATAAGGATGCAAAGGCTTTAAATGCGATTTTATCAAAGTCAAAAACTCGAACGAGTTAATGCTAAACCAACAAAGTTAAAGTGCACGCACGTTTATAAATTCGTAGTTAGTGCCGAAGTTCTAAATAAAAAGCTGTTGCTACTTCTCTTTTTGAAATTTCATCAATATTTTGATTTAAAAAAAATATTTAAAGTTGTTTTATAAAAATCTATCTTTTAATAAACTAAAAATGATAGTACTACAAGGTAATTATTAATACTATCATTTTTGGAGAACGGTTCGAGACTTCGAGGAGAAAGGACGCACCTGATCTGAGCTCTTGAAACTGGTTTTGGCGACGCGAGTTACATCGGAAGGTGACCCGGGGGGTCCCAGCTACTATCACGGCAGCCAGGCCGGCTGCCCTACCGTAGAGAGTTCTTCGGAAAACGTTGGACTTAGCATTTCTGCTATTCACAAAAATTACATCGGGAATTACCAATACGGACTCAGTGTTGTGTAGTTAAAATTTGCAAAAAACAAAAATGGATAAAGTGACTTGACAGTTGTGGAAAAGTTTGAGATCCCATTAGCAGCCATAATAGATGATGCCGGAGCTTTAGGATTTGAACTACCCATGGAAATAGGAGCTCGAATTACCGAGGAGATGATGGAGGCCATTTGCCCACCCGAGATTGTTAAACAATGTGCCGAGCAGATTAAGGAACTGCGAAAGATGACAGAAGTTCGACTACCATTTGCCAGAGACAATATGCCAGCGCCTGCTAACTCGATGGAGTACATCGGACACCTGTATACTCAACTACTAATTAATATAGGTGAGTGCGTCTCATTCTTTGGAAACTGTAGTGCATTGCCAAATAGTATAAATTTTTATAAGAAAAATGTTAATGATAGTATTAGTAGTAAGGTAGAGAATAAGAGTTCAAATAATGCTTCCTTAATTGTAAATAATGATGCTGAAACTGTAAATATTGATTTAAATTCTGTTGTGTCTAATAGTATAACTAATTTTGATAGTAAGGTAGAAGCAATTAGTTGTGTAAATAAAATAGAAAATGTTAACGAACGTAATGTAAATAATTCTGATAAAAATATAAATGATAGTAACGTAAATGATAAAAATAGTATTGTAAACGATAATGAAAACATTATCAGTAATCCTGAAAATATTAATGTTAATAATGATGTAAAACTAACAACTGCAGCTAGTAGTATTATAAAAAATGTTGATCATAGTACACCTAGTACCAGTAAAGGCGTAATTATTGACAATAGTGACATTTTTAAAGTACCAAAACAACCCCCTATGCACGAGGGAGCGACTAGGCCTAACACGACCACATGCCATAGGGAAAGGCTTAATGACAACTCACGCGCTACTAGAGCACCCAAAAGAGCGAGACCCCACTTATATGTGATTTCGGATACAGAAACGGATAATGATATAGGGTTTTCGAAACAAAAAAATAGGAAAAAGAAATTTAACAAAAAAATTAAAAAATCTGACATCTCAAATAATGAAATATCAGACATAAATGGAAATACTAAAGAAATACCTAAACCCCCAGCGGTGATAGTATCCACCCAAATGAAAACCATAGAATTTTTGAAATATATTAAAAGCAAGATTTTTTAGAATTAAAATGGACTAATATTATATTTAATCAATTTGAAAAGTTATTTCTTTATCAGACTAATTTTAATATGTTATAAAAAGTATTAAAAATTTAAAACTTGCTATTTCATTGTTGGGATTTGTTATGTCTATAAGTCCATGTGTTGTTTATTTTTTAACTATCAAATGAGAATCTAATGGTGATAAGAAAATTATTTTGCTTTATTGCTTTACAAGTGTTGAATTTTTTTAACAGTAGCTCTTTTAAACTAATTTATATCTTTAAAATAAAATTTAAGTTGTTGAAATAATCATTAAACCTTAACATATAAAGTTTTGTTTCTGATAATCTTGATCTTTCTAGATTATCTTATAAAATATTAATTTCTTTTTTTAATAATAGATGCAGTCTGTTTTCATATGCCTCAAGTTACAAAAGCAGAGATGGCTAAGAGCATATCGAATTGGCTGCGGCATGCAAAAGAAGAAACAGAAAAAAATAATGATTGTGTAAATAATAATGGTTTTAATAATAATAATGACTGTGAATAAAAATTGAGTGTGTATATAGAATTCTGTGAAATTAACAATCTAAAAACTATATTTTGTTCCAAATTATATTTCATTTAATTTCTTAAATTCATTTGATTTATACTTAAAACTGTGCAATTTTGAATCACTCTTTAAATAAAAAAAGAAATTTGAATATTTCAAAGAAAACAAAATATAATTATGGTTATATAAATGCCAATTAATGTAATCTTTGTACTTCTGAAATATCTTAGATCCATTTGATTAAAACACAAATTTGTTTTCTAAGAATTTCATAAAATATAGGAAAATTTGTTAACTTAATAAATATTAATATATTTTGATAATAAATCATAATGATGCTATTAAAATAGTCGCATGGAAACATTTCAGAAATTGGCTATTTTCTTATATGAGAGAAATAAAAATTAGATAATTATTAATTAGAACTTAATTTAATTGTGCCAACTGAAATTGTGGATTCTCTGTTATTTAAATGATTGTTGTTGATTAAATTAGTTAATTTTAATGTGTATTTGTGTGTGTAAATAAAATGTTTTGGTATATATATACTAGTGTTTTATATATATATATATATATATTTATTTTTCTTTTTTGAAATTCAATCATTTAAAAATTCTTCCTGTGTTACAAACAAATGCAAATATTTTAATCTATATTACAATATATATGCTTATATTAAAATTGATATATTTGTATTTATTTCTTCTATGAAATTTTAATCGCTTAGCAGTTCCCTCTGTTTCACATAAGCATAAATTCAAATATTTAAATCTATATTAATATATTTGCTAATATTGTAATGCATTTACTTATATTAAAACCTGTATATTTCTTATATTTAAAAAAATGCTACATTGTTTAAAAGTATGATATACTTCTAAACAATGTACCTTTTTTTTAGATATCTTTCATTTTAAAAATTTAGCATTTAGATATACCCCAAAAGAATTCCTTTGTCAGAAGTATTAATATTTCCTTCAACAGTAGTAATTTATATTCATAATAATGTTGCAAAAAAAATTAAAGAAAGGAAAAATAATTATTTTTCATTTCTTTATTTTTTTGCGAAATGGTATCAGTCACTACTTACAGAAAAAAATAACAGTGAAAAAAGCTTTATGAATAATAATGAAGTTATAAACAGAAATACACATAATTATTAGTAAATAAAGTATGTAAACTTTAATAACATACAAAAAGT
>JAPDSC010015518.1:0-20489 GCA_026290005.1 Latrodectus geometricus | reverse complement strand
TAAATAAAGTATGTAAACTTTAATAACATACAAAAAGTTTACTGAATCATTGCTTAAAAACAATGATAGTGCACATTATTTAATACTAAAATTTAAAAACACGCTTAATATGGCTATTATATGAATGTCCAAATATGTGCCAATTCACGTCCAATATGTGCCAGATTACGGCCAATATGTGCCAAATCACGTCCAATATGTACCAGATCACGGTCAATATGTGCCAAATCACGTCCAATATGTGCCAAATCACGTCCGTCTCGGAGGTCTATGGGACGACCTACGTACGTGTTACTTCCGGACATTGGTACGTGCGGAGAATGTCCGTAAGACGTCGCTGCACCCATACCGGACGTCCTCTTAAGTCCAGGTGGACGTAAGAGGACGTTCTCCGAACATCCTGAGGACCACTGTTTGCTATCTGGGTAGTAAGTCACTTCCTCTTAGACCACTATTCCAGGCATTCTTTTTGCTTCTTTCTTTTCTCATCGTTGGAGATATTCTCTGTCTCTTTTTCAGGTTCAAATCCTTTATTTTTTTTTTATTTATCTCCTTCTCTCCACCCACTTCTTCTTTTGGTTACTTTTCGATCACAAAATTAATATCTAATTTATAGATTTCCAAATAATGTTCAAAAATCTCTCCTCAAAACTGCCCATACAAATATACAAAAGAAAATATTTTTTATTACAATGGACCACCCATTCATCCCAAGAGAAAAAAGGCCCCTGAAATGTAAAACTACAATAAACTTTTGAACTTTTCCTGCAGCTTTCAGGTGCCACTTTTAAATGTCTACAATTTTATTTCTTTAGGGCACTTGCCTCATCGTATTACAATTTTATGCATATCTTTTCTTTTATATTTCAAACACTACTGCCGAGAGGAATTGCTATTGAATTCACTGTACAATAAAACACGTGTTTCCTCTTTGGCTTTTTTATGTCGTTTACACTACGTCATGCATAGATGTATTTCATCTTGTAAACTTACACCTTCTACAGAAATAAATGTTTGCCTTATAGTATTAATCCGATCAGCTAAAATTTCTGTATACTTCTCTCCAGTGATCCCTTCCTTCACGTTTGTGACCGGTCTTGTAGGAAGCAATGATATGGCTGTCCCTATCTTGAAAGTATTAATATTGGTGGAAACATGTTTGAGAATTTCTGCTGTTTTAAAAATGTTCTACTTATGAAGATGCCTTCTAACTGTTCCAAATAATTGAATTTATAACTTCACTCATTGACTCTAGAAAATAGAAGTTTTGATTAAGTAGTGTAGTCATGTTTTCTGATGTTGTTCACTTTTTATACACAACAATAAGCCTCAATTCCTATCGGTCTCTTTAACAGAGATTGTTTTTCCATCCATTATTTTGATTTTCAACCTTCTCTTGCAGCTCTCTGTCTATGGTGTTATAACTTTAGTCCCCATGCTTTTGAAAATGCTTAAAAGTTTAAGTACTACGGTCATACTTGCTACAGCAAGATATAAACTCGTATTTTTTAACCTCTTTTAAAATCTTAGAGATTCAACATTTTATGTTTTTGGAAAAAAATCCAACACTTACAGAACTTAAATAACTAACATTACTAATAGAATACATGCATTTCTATTTATAAAAAAATATGATAGCTAATATTATATTTTAATTCTTCCTAAAAATATTCATAAATCTAACTTTTTAAATATTCTTCATAAATTCAGAATTATTTCACAGGGTTTTTCATTATTTTGATATTCACCTGTACATTTTACTTGTATACTGCAATTTCTAAACCGTTTTTGTTCACATTTGGTGATTCACACTAAAGAGCCAGAGAGTTGTGTTTCTTGTAATTTTGTTGAAAGTGATTCGATTTCCCCAACCACACAGATCTAACTTCAACATTAATTCAACTTATTTGTGATAAAATTTTAATAAAAGTTTTTCATTTACCATCCAAAGGAATATTTGTTCGACATATTATATTGAAACAGAAACTTATGTTAGTTTAAACTTATATTCTTGATATATTATTTTGCATAAAGCTGAGCGTATATCGTTAATATATTTTACACTCCTATAATATTAGCTGACTTCTCCCTGTTCAATGTGTAAACATGCTCTACTGTCAGTTGTTTTCTGATAGAGCTTTCTGACTTATTCAACAGATTGTTCTATCTTTATACTAATTTTACAATTTTAGCTTAAATTTTGCACAACAATGTATATTTTTAAACAGAGCTAAGTATATTCACTTCCAAAAAATTAATCAAAACAGTTAATCCTTTATCTTAATGTGTTAAGAAAGTTTCAATATATTCAGAGAAGCAAAATAAATGATTTAGAATCAAATTTAAGGAATATTCAAAGCTTTTGACAAGTGAAAATCAATCACCTTCTCTTTATGCACATCAATAATATTTAGCATTTTTTATTAAATAATTTAATATAACATTTAAAAGTTAAGAAACACAATATAATGTAATGGAAATAATAAATTTTTCTTCAATAAAATAACAAACTTTTTATAAATTAGTTCATTCATTTTTTCTATATTTATGTTTCAAAGTGTATTTAAATTAAGCAGATATTTGGTGTTAAATTTAATCAGTCTTAAGTTAAGTGTAGTTGAATTTAGTTTTCAAAACAATTTTCTTTACATTATTAATATTTAGATTAAAATAATTTTGTAAATTATATTTTAAATGCATTTATTTGTATTTCATCGAAATTTCGAGGCATAATCCATATATGTTATTCAAATATAGAGAAAAAGTGTGCTTCATTTGAAATAAAATATTTAATTTTCTCTTATTATTTTAATGTTCGACTCATAAAATACTTAGGTTGAAATACTTACTATATATGTGCTTTGTTAAAAAAAAGTTTTAATAAATGAAGTAAAAATATGACCAATTTAGCCACATTTACTCATCATTGCCCATAATTTAAAGGGAATTTGCTGAAAGTAAAACACTATTAAAATGAATTAGTTAAGTAATTTCATATAGGTAATGCTTGAAATTCGAAATTAATATTACATTTTTACTTTTTTACTCATAGCTATTATCGTCAATTTTTTGAAAATTCTTCCAAAAATTATATTTGTTATTATACACACAAACATTCAGATTGTTTCGGCTTAATCATTTTTACTCTAAGATATAATTGATGCGGTTTTGAAAATATTTTGAACTATACCCTATTTTCTAAAACAAAACTGATTACGTAATATTAGATATTAAGAAATTTGTTAGATATATATCATTTAACTAATTAGAGTTTTATAATATTTGTACTGTTTTTGAGAAAAGAGTATATTTTTGATATGTGATGAAAGGTTTTAATTAATTTTAACTTTTACACCTTTTTATAAACTAATTTTACCCTGCACTATAAATAGTTTGATGTCTGCGAAAACATTTTATAATACTTAGACATCTACCGAATGTTGTTTTCCAGGTAAAATTTCATAAATAGTGTTTTCTTTATCGCAAATGAGAAAACTCATTGTTGATAGTGTCAGGTATCAAACTTTGTTATTGATAGTTTCAGATATCATACTATGTACCTAGAGTGATTCTACAACTGGATTGTAACCCAAATGTTTTACAATGCATATTTATAGGAAAATTACCTTTCAAAATATAATAAACATGAATATAGCCCTTAAAACATTGTTTTTAACAGAATAATTAAAATATTTTTTTTCTATTTTCGGGTATATTTTTGAAATTGTTTGTTAAATAAGACTAAGTATTCTTCAACTTATCAAAGAGGCTAACTAAAGAACGGAAATTCGTGCAATATCATAAAATAAATCTTTCCTTTACTAAACTTTTTTCTGGCATCTCAAGTATTTATTTGATATACATAGAGACAGAAAGAAAATAACTGTGTAACTAGGAAAAATAAGGCATATATTTATTTCTAAAATACTAATTTAGAAATGGAAAACTTAAAATAGGGAATATTGAAGTTTTCGAAATTTCAAGATTTTCGTATATAAATGTATTTCTTAACATAATCAATGGAATTCGTCCAAACAACAATTGTTTTAGATTTCGAATTGTTATCGAACCAACATCATTAATATAATAAAGCAGAATAACAAATTTAATAAATAATCCTTTTTGTTAAATTTATTTTTTTTTACTTAGAAACGTTGAAATTTAATACTATATAAAGTTTTTATTTGTTTCCCTAACAATTCATAGTAAAAATAACATACATACACGTTTTCTGGAATGTAATAATAAATCTTTTTTTTATTAAAATCATTTTTACTATTTTTTGAATAGTTTAAGGGAAATTCGTGCATTTTATATGTATCTCATTTTTCTAAAAAAAATTTAAGATTTTATTTCATTTATTAAATTGTTAGAAAAATACGAAGAGTTCAAATTAAGTTTTGAATAAATAATTCTAGAGGGTAAGGTTAAAAGAAATATATTTTTTAAATTACCCTCTAGAATTATTTGAAACTGATGTATATAGACCTGCTGATCAAAGCTGATGCAAAACTGAAAAATTTAGAAACATTTATCACCCTTCTTCTAGTGATGTATGCAAGAATATTAAATATGTTAATAAACTTCAATGTTTACAAATTTTTTGTCTTCATGAAACAACTACTAAAATAACTTAATGTTTCAAGGAAATAAAGATAAGGAATAAAAAATAGATAAAATAAATATTATTCTTGTTAACTGAAAATTCAAACAAATATTATTTTTGTTTTTAAGTAACAATGATTTGTTTTCATTTCTAAAAACCGTGAAAGGTATCGATGTTTAAATTTAAAATTATTTTAACTGTTTCTTGGTCAAATTACTTAAAAATTAATAACTAATCTGACGATCAATTATATAGTTGGTATTTTAGCTTAAGTCTTGTAAATAAAATTGAATTAATAATTTAGTAAATAAATAAATATTTTAGTACTTGGGGAGTATCTCACTATGATAACTTTCATGTATTCACAGAAAACTAATATATTAGTTGGTAAAATGTATGTTATTTTATATGATTCATTTCATGGTTCATAAATTAATATAAATACGTATAAATTCAATAATTTAAATACTCTAAAACAAAAATATACTGCAAACATTTTTTTTACTAAATAATAACTCAAATGAATTTCAACATTTTACGAAACTAAACATGTTTCAGAAAAATTTGTACATATAAATTTCAAATTGGTTAGGCAAGTTAATTATATTAATAAAGTAAACGTACATTTGAAAGCCAAAAATTACGTATTAATCTTGAAATAAACGTTTCCATTCTTTCACATTTTCTTTAAGAAAGTTTTTCATCAAGTATGCATCTTATATCTTCTAATTAAATGCATTATTTTCGTATATTATATTTTGTGATTTAAATTTGTTTAAGATTTAACATTGCATAAAATATTTTTATTTCATTACATAAAATCATTTTCCTTTTGTACATAAAATAAAGAGAAGAGTATTATAATTAATTAAGAAAATGTAAGAAATATTATAATTTTCAATTACTGACTAATATGCAAAACAGCTTTAAAGTTGTGTTATGTGTATTGAGATACAAAACATTATAAGTTTCAAATGACTTATATGTGTACTGCATTCATTTGTAATTTTTTAAGACTTAATTACTAAGTAAATTACACAAAATAGATTAACATTTAAAGAGAAAGAGTGTCACTTAAACGAAAAGTAAAAAAAAAAAATAAACTTTCTTATTTGTAAATATAAATGGGTAATTTATCCAAATGTAGAAATACCTGTGTAAAAAGAATATTTACAAACGTATTTCCTCTTTGTATGATACAAGTATCTTACACATGTAATACGTGTGTATTACATGTGTTGCATGTATTACATGTGTCAGATAATACATGTAATTCATATGAAGGACATTTAATACACGTGTCACTCTTTTCACTTACACTATATCAAAGTGAAATAAATTATGAACAGTTTTGCTAGCGGAATAAGTAACTTTAATAAAAAATGTTCAGAAATCGAAAAATTTAACTTGAATATAATTTAAACTTATATCTATAAAAAATTATACGAACATATACGAACCTTCTACTCTAAAAAAGCATGGCCAATGTTTCACATTGGTAGTTAATTTTGATTATAAATAGAAATATAGAAAATAGGGGTCAAACTAAGTCATTTAAGATTTTTTTACCATATTACTTAATTTAACTGTTAGTTTTTAAATTGTATAATATAAAATTAATCAAAACATAGTTATGAAAAAAAATTAAAATTATTAATATTTGAAAAAAATTAATAAACCTATTTCAACATTAAATATGATAAAGGATATTATGTAGGCAAGCATTAAGCAAATTTGTCAATCATTTCTTATCAGGCTCAGCTATCGATCGGGATTAAATACATTAGACATTACTGATATCAAAAGATTTAGAAACATAAATACATTTAAATGCAATTGTTTTA
This sequence comes from Latrodectus geometricus, assembly GCA_026290005.1. Lineage (NCBI taxonomy): Eukaryota > Metazoa > Arthropoda > Arachnida > Araneae > Theridiidae > Latrodectus > Latrodectus geometricus. Next base: position 14,039 of record JAPDSC010015518.1, on the reverse strand, counting down.
ATGATTTTTTATGGATATTCCTTAAAACAAATACTTATAATATATACAAATACTTATAAATCTTATTTGTTGATGTCTTTTTAATTTTAAAAAATATAATAAATTAATTCAAGCAATTTTTCATTATAGAAATGTGAATGTGTTGCTGAATGCTTATTCTATTGAAAAATAGTACCAAAATAAAAACATAAAACTGTCGACCAGATCAAAATTTCATAGCTGAAGAAATATTTCGCGAATGTATATTTGATCTTCTACTTCAGATAAGATTCAACATAGGAGAACATGAAAGAATTTACAAATAGAAAAGTCGCCCTTACGTTTTTTATCTCTGGAAAAGCAAATGGAAATAGCCAGTAGCCACATTACCAACGCAAGAAACGTTCCACAAATACAAATTTGTATTTCCTAAAACATAAGAATTTGGAGTTGCTTTTTTAAAAACTTAAGCTGTTTGTAACTGTGCTAAATTTAAACTTACAATTTTATCTATAATAAAGTACCATTTATAACTTAAAGTTTAAATTATTATAACATCACTAAATTTAGAATCACACAATTTTTTTTTAGTTTATATGAAAAGTAGTTATATAATGAAATATAAACTACTTTAAATAAATTTCAAGATAAGCGTGTTGATGAGTATAAAACATCCATAAAAATAGGAATGTTTTCACAGATATTTTTTGTTCAATTAATTAAAAATATTTTTTGAAATTTTTGATTTTCCTACGTTTTTTACTTTTTTACAAGATCATAAATCTTTCTTAATTAGTGAAAACATTTGATATTATTCATGATTCAATTTAATGAATATTTTATTTTTTAAAGATATGTGAAGATATTGATTTTGAGACTAAAATATGAGAGAAAACAAACAATCAATTTTATGGATAAATTGAATTTATCTCTGGAATATATTCAATCTGCTTAAAAGAACCATTCATATTTGTCAGCAATTAAGTTTCAGTGTCTAACATAGTAAATGTCCTATTTCTTCAAAACTGATACTATTAATACATTCTTTATTGATAAAGAGAAATCAAACTGCCACTAAGATTCCTAAATGTGACAGAAAGTTTTCTTATGTTATGTTTTTCTTCCGAAAACTTTGACCCTAAGAACATTCATTTCTATAAAATGACGCTTCAGTGAAAGAAATGACACACAAATATAACTTGCTGCAGATATAAAAATTTGCAGATGAAAGTTTCTTCACGATAAAGCAAAAAAAATTATATCTGGTCATAAACTAAGAGTACTGTTTTTAAGAAAAATAATATTATTTTCTCATGATATGATATTTTTTATCTTTGAAACTAGTATTCACTCGTAAAATATGAGAAAACTTGAATAAAAAAAGTTAAAATTATTTTATTTTTAAGAATTTGTTACAGTTATAACTTGTATATAAATAGTTGTACTACTTACATAATAATGTAAATTGATACCGAATAGCATGTAATATATCTCTATGCTTTATCTGATACTATTTCAAAAATAGAATAAAAGCATTTGTTGTTTATTTTTGTTTGTAAGATCACAAACATATTTTTGTGAAGGAGGCAGTTGTCTTACGATATTCACGTGAATATGTTGAGATCAAGCATCAGGAACTCTCTAGGATCCAGGATCACGGTGTTTGAACTTGCGCTCTTTGGAAGGGTCCTCAAGCATATCTTCCATTCTTTGTACATAGATTTCCAAATAAAAATACTTGTATGATAAGCTTTAAGGTCATAGGTACTCCAATATGCAAAATATTATACATGGAAAAACGCAATTTCTCCTGGAGGGATTCATGTCACCTCTTGGAGCATTTCTACTGGACGACGAATCGTGCCAGTTGAAAAAATAATAAGGAAACTGTAGAAAAGCCAGGCATATGTAATTTTTATAATTTAAGAAATTGATCTGGAGCTCAGATTATTAAATTCAATTCATTATAAATTTGTTGAGCTTATGCAAATTTCTCGTAATTGATATCATTGGGAGTAATGCTTATAAAGAATATCATCTGAAATATTATCATTACCCGTAATATATCAAATATCTGTAGTGTATCTGGAGCATATTCTGGAGCAATATAAGAGCATATTCTTCATACATATCATGATAAAATGTAATAATTTAATACTATAAAGCATTTTTGGAAACTTTAAACTAAAAACCTCACTATATAATATTTTATTTGAACTATATACAAATCATCTGATACATTTTTTTAAACTTTATACAACTCATTTGAATACATCAAAAGGAAGGAATGTATAGAAAATATTCTGGTAGAACAATTTCAGGAGAAATTTACTATAAACATTTTCCTATTTTGCATTTTATTTTTAATTTATCATAATTGTTAGACATATTTGATACCAATTTCTAATGTAACAAATTAATTAAAAACTTACCTTCTACATTTGGTCATATGATGAAATTTTATGCACCGACAATTTTCTAAAGAACGTTTAAATAAAATAAAGATCACAAAATAATATATTATTTCAAATATTTATTAAAAGAAAGATCTGTTCTTATGAAATTATAATATATCAATTACTATTAATTCTATTCATAGCTAATATTTATGTAAAACAATTATAAAGTAAATATTTCTCTTGTAATTGCATGAGCTAGAAGATGTAGCTAAACTACATGTATGCAAATTCTAATTAAAGCTTTGCTCTCTAATAATAATTTTGAATGCTAAAATTTAATATTTTACTGCATTGTTTCTAATGTAGGAATGAATATTATTCGAAAATTCTGTTAATAAATTAATTAATATAAATCATACCAATGAACATTTTTATTGCCAATTGGAATTAAATGTAAAAGTTAATTTTGTAAAAAATTGTATAAAATGTTATTTTCTCCAAAAATCAAATATTAATTTGATCAGACTTATAAATAATTTTTCATGTATAGAATTATTTTAATAATAATACTATTTTATTTATTTTCGCAAAATAAAGTACTGTTTTCAGTATATTGTTAATGACAAAATAAAAAAATATATCTATACATTTATCACAGAAATGCCTTTATTGTTTATTCTGAAAATGTTCTTTAAAAAGTATTCTATAATTATAAAATTTATGCTAAAAAAATAGTTATTAATTGATTGTCGTTCTTGGAAACTGATAATTTACATATCACATACTCCATAACTCATAACTGACAATCCCAAACTTTCAAACTTTGTTCTCGTTGATTTTTCTTGTCATGTAAATTTTTTTGACTCATTTATTTATATAGATCTTAATTTTTATAAAAAATTAAGTTTCATTTTGAATAAATGTTTATAATAGTTTTTTTTTTCATTTTTGAATGGTTACATAAATGAATCAACTATTTTTTGTAATTTTTTAATATGTTGGCAATAATAATTAGCTGTCTTAAGTAATGAAATTTACACTTTATTACGGAAAATGAAAACTTTTTAAGACAAAAAGTGCTACATTTCAGTTTCTTTGTACAAAAAGTAAGGTTACATTTTTTTAAAAAACTTCTGTTTTATTTTTAAAAAAATACATTTAAACGTATGTATTAATAATTGTCAGATCAATTTTTATGAATAAAATACAAAAATATACAGCATTTAAAACTAATTCTTGAATTTTTTTGACCTATTAAATACTTTGTAGTTTTTTTAATTTTAAATGATGTAGATTTTTGTTCCAAAAAATTGCATATGCTCATAAATTTTTAATTTGTGTTTTGTTTGACTTGTGATAAAAAGTTACTTATTTTGTATTGACTTACAGGATGATATGGCTTAATATCATCTTGTTGGGCAATAAAATGGGATCTTGACGTTTTGCTTGTATTTTTACCAGTTACGATATTTTTATATTATTTTTATAATTTTTAAAATATTTAATTAATTCAAAAATTGCGAGAAAGTATTTGAAATATTTAATTTTAAAGATGAAAGATAACATAATTTATTTTTGAAAATAGAATAATGATAATAACAATAGTCTAACTAATCTGAAATAAAATTGAAAAATTATAAAAGATATCATTTAAAATACTCTTGTACCTCTGGCAGAAAGATAATAAGCTTTTAAATATTCAGAACCCTATATCAGAAACAAAATGTAAAAGACAATTTCTAAATTGTTTTATTAAAATATTTTTTTCGTATAAAATAATTTCTCCAAACTTAATAAACAGCTAGTTATTTATTTCCTTTGTTTTTTCTTTGTAAAATAAACTTTTGCTCAGTAAATTTTCAAATTTTCCAAATTTCGTATTTCCGATATATATTACAAATTGTAACAAGTTTTTTTTCTCACTTGTATTTGTTGTGTTGATTTATGTAAAAGTGATAATTTGCTTGCTTGTCATGAAGCAGAAATTTTCTTGGTTGCTCTTATGACAATAGTACTTATGACAATAACTTTTATGACTACATCCAAAATTTCTCTCAAAATTTTGTAAGTTAATATGATTTTACTTATCTTGATATATAAAGGAATTTAAAATAATCTTCTTTCAGTATTTTAAGCAATTTTAATAATGTGTAATCGATCATTTGTTGTAACAGTTATTTCAGTATTGAAAAACAATATTTTGGAAAGTAGGAATGACTAAGAATTGGAATTCAATGAAAGAGAATTTTATTAGTAGGGAATGTGTCTGAAACAAACAAATTGGAAATCATTTTGAAAACAAAGACATTTTTGTTCCAGCGAAACCATATTTGAAAAGTTTGATTGCATAAATGTTCTTTGAAACAGTGATTGAAATTCAGTGGAAACGATTCATATTAGTTTAGAATTAACTTTCTGGTTAATTCTAAACTAATATGAATTAACTTTCTAGTTTTCAAGAAAAATTTAACACATTTATTATATTTATTGAGGTATGAATAAATCTTAACGCAAAAGATTTTAGATCTCAAATAATGCGAAAGCATAACTTATTAATGATAATATTCATTTGGAACTAAAAACAGTAAATCATATTCTTTAAACAGAGAATATCTAATACTCTAATTAAAAAACAACTTTCTTTATTTCGAGGGCAATAAATGTAAATTTAACATAAGTAATTTGATTCATCATTGAAATTTAGTTAGTTAATATATTTAAGATAAGCCGAAGAAGCAGCATTGCTGCTTAGTTCAATCCCAATGTTAAATTATCATTTTTATAAAAAGATTGTTTATGTTAAAGGGAAACTTCGTTAGCTTTTCGATTACATTTGAATTTTATCAGTTATTATCTACCTCGTCTCATATTCTATTATATTACCATTCTCTTGAATTTATTCCCACAAATAATAGACACAAACCTCACGTAAGCAAACTTTCTGCAAATATATTTCCAATATTAATACGACAATAAGAAAATCCTTATTATTTTCTTATATAAGTAGCTGCTCCTTGAATCTCATTTCCCTTTTATTCCTTTTATTATGTAAGTTTTCAAAACTCACAATTTAATTTAATTTTTTTTAAATAAGATTTGTAAATATAAGAAATGAAACAGATATTTTTATTTATCTCTTATTCCCTGAAACCTCAGCTTTTTTATATTTAAGATACTTTTTATTATGATGTCTTTTGTAATTTTCATGAATGTCTATAGATAAATTAAATTTGTTTTTGATTTAAACCAATTTTTATAAGCATTCTTATCAAATACTGACGAATAAAATTCTAAACAAGATTTAAATAATAATCTAGGATTTTCGAGAAAATTTGTAGACAGATATAGTATATTTAGATTTATATTTTTTTTATAATTATCTTTGTAATTTACTTATGAAATGAAAAAATTAAAAAAAAAATATATAAATAATAAACTATAAAGCTGGGTTAAACTGATGGTAAAAAAACCCAAAAATGAAACAAAGAATCCCACTCTATTTAAATATTGTAGAAAAATAATAAAATTGTTGTCATTTCTATTTTAAAGAAGTTTATTCTTGTACTACATTGTTAAAGAGTAAAAATACTATAAATTTACCTTGATATCATATTTTGATAGCATTATTATACACAATTTAAGAAAAAAAATTCCGAGGTTGTAAATTTTATAGTTTGTTTAAAATGTAATATTTTACAGTATGGAAAATATTTTTTAAAATTCTTACGCTTTTTACTTATAAAAGTTAAACTATCAAATATCAGGAAGGTTAATTTTATGTTAAAATATTATATTGCGTTAACAAATATTTAATAGAAAGATTAGTGTCCAAAACATTACATAAATGGCTTTAATACATATTAATTTTTATAAGCTAACTTGTAGTAAATAACAGATTTTTATATAACTTTAAAAAACGCTCTAATAATTAAATCCTTTTTACAAGCAATATTTGTTCAGAAAAACTTCCAAGCATCACTAAAAGAAATCTATGCATAATTTTCCATAAAATATATTTCAACAGTGTATCAAATTGAGTGAAAGAAAAAACGTTAATGCATTTTATAAGATTATATAAATGCTTTGAAATTAGAAATATTTATTAGATTCTAATCAGAATTTATATTTTAATAAATCGCGATTTCAAGTTGAGACATTAATATTTTTTCCTGATTTAGATATTATATCAACATTAAACCAAATCTGCATATAAGTTAGAAAGTTACAAATAGAAAACAGAAAGTCCACCAGATCTGCATATAATGTTTGCAGGAATGCTGTAGCTTGAAATAAATAAAAACATTTTAATGCATTGAATAATTTTAAAATTATAATAAATCTCATTTTGCATAAGAAATTGAAAAAGCAAACCCTAGTACATACTTCGAAAATAAAAAAAAAACTTCTTTCTGGCAGTAAGATATTTATTACGGAATAGGAAACTCAAAACAATGTAGTCAGTATTTAAAATTACGAAAATTAGTACATCTGCTATCGACATTTGAAAATATTTTGTTAAAACTTTAAGAATAACTTTAAATTTGATGTAAACGCATTTAGATATGTCGTAATTTGAATAAAAATACATAAATCTGAACAAATCTGAATTTTGACTATTATTATAAATATTCAAATGTTAATAGAAATGATAAATCATATCAGTTGGTAAATATTCATGATAAATAAAAACTGATAATGATTTAAACTGGAGAAAAGCTGAACCAGACAAAAGTGTTTTATATAGAAGTTTATAGTAGGTCTTAGGCAAAGGCCTTAACTAGGCCTATGGCAACGTACAATTTAATACCTGAAATATATGCAGATGAAGAAACAGGCAATACTTTATGTAACGTAATATTTTCAGATGAAACAATCATGTATTTTACTATCGTAATTACAAGTTCTATTGACAATTGATAACGTAAAGTACATGTTTAATATTCTCGTAAATAAGAAATATTATTTTAAATGCAGTTTAACATTGGTTTCTAAAGCTTATTAAATTTTAGCAATAAATGCCGAAAACAACAATAAATCTTACATTATTTACGAGAATTTAATATATGCGGAGAATCAAATTAAACATCAACCTTATGACTGATGAAAAACCACATTTTTTGAATTCTATCTTAAAGTTTTTAAATTTATAAATATTGTTTTTTGGAAACAAGCATAAAAATTATTGTTTTAGCGTTTTGTTAATTTATGAGTTTATAAATGTATTTTATTAACTAATATTCTTTTACGGAAGCAATGGATTAATAATCCGCAATTTTTCAGTTAAGCGTTTCGAAAAATTTTTACAAAACTAGTATTTAAAATTATAATTATCATGTACTTGTTTTAAAAGTTCTTCATTTAGAAGGTACACGGAGACCTAATAATTTTTCCATAAAATATACAGTTAATATCTTGGAAGTTTATTACAAGTTACTCTATTAATTTTCAATTTAAACCGAGATAACTTAGTATTAATTTCGGAGTATCAGTTAAGTACTTTTAATCTCATTAAAGTTTACACGACACACATTATATGCAATTAAAAAATATAAATTAATTAAATATAATAGTAGAAATAGATACTATACTTAATGATAAACTGTATTGTTATGTAATTTGAATTTATACTTTTATTACTCCTTATTTGTATCATTCTTTGTCTCAGAAAAACATTTCATAACATCAAAGTAAATCGATTTTACGTAAGAAGTATATGAAAAAAAAGTCCGATTTCCCTTCAATAAATTTGTTTGAGGAGTTAAAAAGTCAACATGTAATATGATTAATGATTTAATCTAAAATTAAAATTAAATAAATTTAACTCTTAGTTACAAATTTGAATTTATAATTACAAATAATTTTTTTAACTTTTGATAAGCCTCTTCTCAAATGTATGTTTCAAAGATAAATGTTTCAAAACAAGTATTTTAATTCTGAGCAAACTCAGTTGAAACGTTTGTCAGAAACTTTGTATCCCAGTTGTAAATGATTTAAAATTGATTACTTAGAAAGCAACTTTAAACGAAATGTTTGCTCTCTAATATTTGATTTCAAACTAAATTATCTTCTCCATTTACAGATCCCTTATTAATTTGTTGCAGCATGAAATATTATTAATAATCTGGAAAATCACATATTTTAACATAACATTCATATGTAAAGTAATCAGATGTGTTCATATATATCCTTGAATAAAAGAAACTATTTACAAATACCTGTTTATTTTGCTTACGTTTTAACCATGGTTGATAAATTTTAGATGAAAAATACTTATTGAAGTTAATTTTCAAGTATTTTTCAGGCCAAGGTTATTTTTAAATTTGTTAATAATTATTTTTAAAATATCTAAAAATTAGAATAAATAAGTGAAGATGAAGTTTTATCCTCACCACAATATTTTTTTAATTATCGATTTAAGCAACTGAATTAATAAAAGATTTCCTTGTATTAATCATAGAACTAAGGTGATGTACAATCTACCAAAGAGAAATATTTACATAGAAATTCATTAAATCAATAATATTGAAGGAATCCTACAGTAAAATATTTTACAATTAAAATCTAATATTTTTTAACTATATCATCATTTTTATGATTTAGTATGTATCAAATAAAAGTTATAAAATGCTATAATATACATTAACATTACTTTTGTGTCTTCTGTATTGGAAAATGTGAACTTGATGCTATATATCAAAATAAATTCTAAAAAATTAAATAAAGTCGATAAGGTTTTCGTCACTGAGGCCTCTGTCTAAAATACATAAATACATATTTTGTTGTTGTCCGGCTTATATAATGAGGTAGAAAAATAACTCACTTTTTATTTGTAAAATTGTATCTTTAAAAAGAGCTTTTTATAATTTATGTGTACTCGTCTGAAACAATAATCTTCCTTATTGTTTTAACCATTTATTTTGAATAAAATTTGCTAAATATATGTATTATACTTCAAAAGTAGTGCATTTTCTTAAACATAAATATATTTGTGTTTCAGGTCACTTAATTTCTTCAAATTATATTAAGTTTGGTTTAATTTTTTTGTTTGTTTAAAATTTGTGTAATTTATAGCACCTTTTTTTTAGTTTCTATTTTTATTTCTCAACAGCAAATATTTTGGTAAGTTAAAATCAACCAAAAAAGTTGAGTATTTCAAGTATATGAAAACTTGATCACTTTTTCTATGTTACAAATTCTGAGATCTTAATATTCTTCAGGCATATTTTTTCATTGATATATATTTAATTCATTTCAAAAATATAATTCCTTTCAATTATTCCTCACATAAGTAATTTATTCCAAATAAAGTTAAATTAGTTTTAACCTAAGAAATCCCATCTTCAAAATTAAATTCCTGAATTATATTTTATTCAGATCAATGCAATTTTACTACACAGATTACAAAATCCTACATATAAGGATTTTTAATGAAGAAATAAATAGAAAAATGGACTAAGATAAATAGTTTTAGTGAGGAACTATTCAAAAAGTACAGCTTATGTGAAAACAGTTTAAATAATATCATATATACAACGCAACAAAATTAAACATTTATTTGTCAAAATATTTTTAAATGAGTGAAAAAATTATTAATTTAAAATTACAAATTTCATAAAAATAGAAAAATAAGAATTTAATTTAGCGAAATTTTTTTATTATTTCATTTTACTGCTCCTATATTTACTAATTTTCGAAATAATTCACCGATATTAAATATTTTTTATAATTACACACATATTTTTTATTTCTATTTACAGATACGTTGCTTTAATGTATCCTTACTAAATGAATTAATAAAATAAATATAAATCTTTCTAAAACAATCTTGTATTTAAATTATAATGAAAATAATAAAAATGTATGATTAAGTCCTAATAAAACTTTATCAAAAAATAACTTCATATGTACTTTGCATTTATGAAAATATGTTTTTGGTGGAAAAATAAAATAAAAGTATCTACATATTTCTAATCCCCTTATATCTAAAAGGATCATTTGAAGTTTCGTATGAGAATAGCTTTATTAATATGGAGATGTTGACTGTGCTTGAATTTGTCTAGTTAATAAGCTTATTCTAAATTAATATATTTTTATAAAAAATAGTCTTCAAACATCTTTCTGTATTGGCTCATATATTTTTAACAAACGACTACATGACCAAATCCGTTAAATTACTATTCTAATATAAGCGCAGATGTAACAAACAGTTATTTTAGTAACACGCAAGGCTGTAATAATTGAAAGACATATTTGTGTGAGAAATATTCCCTTTGTAATTTCATTCAGAACAAAAAGGAGCTTAAAGTATTCAGGAAAAAGATTTTGCATCATGACACATGTAAAATGGGAGAAAATGTAGGTTGCTTAATTATGATAAAGAAATTTAACCAATTGAAGTATTAATGTATAGTGAATTAATTTGTGCAGACAAATTCTAGTCTGTTTTACAGTGTATGGGTAAAAATGTTTGAGGAATTATTTCAAAAGAACATTATTTAAATAATGAAGATGATATATTAAAATAAATTAGCAAGAATTTCTTTGTAAATCTTATCATTCCAAAAATAGTATTTTTGGATATTTCAGTAAGAATATATAGTAATAAATCCACAATGATTTAAGATTAGACTTTATCTTTGCTTAATATTTCTTAAAATTCAAAATTTAAAAAAATGAAAATTTTAAGCAACCATTGCATGAATTTTTAAGTTAAAATATTTAGAAAACATTTTCTATGTAATGGATTTTGGTATTTATTAATCTTCAAGTTTATTCAGGTATTTTATTTCATTGTTCTCAGCAACAACGTTTACAATAACAAAATTGACTTCAAAATCCCTTTAATTAGTTAATAGAAAAACATTCTTTTGGAGTTATCGTTATGTTTGCATAAAAGTAAACAATTTTTATTTCCTCATTTTGTTTAACCTCAGCCAAATTGCAATAGACAAGAGTTTCGTTTGATTAATGCTGACTGCATTAGAAAAGTAAATTTTCAATTATTTAAAATATTTAGATGCAATATATTTCCTACAAAATATTCGTTGTCAAAAATCAAAATTCAATAATCAATTTCATTTCACTGAAGTTTTTCATTATTATTATTATTATTATTTCTTATGCACTCTTGATATAGTATTTTCTCCATTCAGCAGTACAAAGGTGGGGGAGAGTTGGTGGTTGCTAATGTAGTAGGAGAATTTATTTTCTGTCATTCAAACAGGGACTAAGCAGAACACATCCAGAATTATCTTACTTCCTCAAAAGACATCATTTCAAATGGGGGACATGGTGACCAGACATATTTAACGTGACGCAGTCCACCATTAGTGAACTCGTTAGAAAGGATCTTCTTTCGTGTTGGGATTTGAACTCCTGTTAACGAGAACAAACAACTTAACCAACTGGACCAAAATGTCCTTTTTTAGTGAGGTGTGAATTTTAAAGTTTTAAGGACTTAAAACTATTAACGAGACACTATAATTTGGATGTTAATCATTACTCAACTGTCATTATTTGCACAAAAGGGCTAATCAGACTATGCCCTACAGAATATATTAGTGATATTTAAGAAATGGATGCAATTTTCAAAACTATGTTAAAAGTGAGAAGTATAAACATTTTTTTTCATAATTTAATCGTGAATTCCATGACTTAAACAGAAGAATTCCAACTATCTTTTATCTCTAATTGTTAAAAGACTAACATGATTTCGCATTAATGTGTGATTATTTTGTAACTGTGTCCACCTTAAGCTTATAACTTTAAGAAAATAAGTAATAATAATAACTTATCAATACATTAATTATTTAAAATGATTATTTTTGTCAATTTCATGAAAAAATAACTTTAAATATATTTGTCAAAATAACTTGAAATATATTTGTGATTCATATATGCTTACATTATTTTAAAAAAACAATTTAAATAAATTTTAAAACTGATTTTACATGTTTAAAATGATAAAAATTAAAAATAATAATATGCATAATATATTTTAAGTGAACTGTCAATAATTGGTGGATCTAGCTATTATTTATATTTAATACTTCCTTAATAGAAATAAGCATATCTGAAATAAAATATTAGTATTTTTGCCATACTTGCTTTAAAATAACCACCTTTAAAATATAAAATGTGCACATACTTAAATAAAATTTTAGCAAGTTCAAATTTTGCAATAAATATTTTTGTTAAATTTATGAAGGGATACATTACATTGGAGTTCAAATTCATATCTTGTTATGTCTATGCAAAATATATTTTTTCCAGCTCATCTGATTTATATTGTTTTTAGGCAACACTAACGATTTCTACAAGGGATTATGAAATCATAATGTTAGAATTCCTAAGCTTTGTGACAAGTTGCTTTGGTGACTTTAAACGGATCGATCAATTGATCTCTCTCTTCTAATTAACTAGATGTATTAGTCCAAGGTGGATGATATTAACGATTTTAGGAAATATTTATGTAAACGGATTTTAATGAGAATGCTAACTTTGCTGAATATATTGTCAAAATAGTGTTAACAATAAATTCATCAAAACTAGTTTTATTTAATAAGATAATTATTTATTTAAATGTAAATGTTAGCAACAGGATTTACATATACATTTTTATAAAAAAAGTAAACTTAAATAAGATAAAAATTGAATAACATAATCAGCTTTTCAATTGATTCCTTTAATAATGATATAAATAAAATTAAATAAATATTAATAATATTACTGATAAATAATTAAATTTTACCAAAATAAATAAGAGATTTAAAAAATATTAAAAGACATCTTATTTCAATTCAATGAATATTATTATTTAAAACATTTCACATTTAAGTAATTATTTTAAACCAAATTTCATTAAAAATAAGTTAATTTCAATGTGATGTGTTTTAAAAAAATCTTAGAAAAAATAGGTTTTTTATTTCACTGTAGACATAAGCATTAAAACATTTAATAAAACTTTCAGTATGATCACATATGCAATTATAAAAATGTACTGAAGGGAATATTTATTTTAATTTCCTATTTGCATTAAATAACTTTATTTCACGGAAGAGGATGTAATAAATATTATTGGATAGAATGTATATAAAATATTCGATATACTAAAATTTTTGAATTGTGTAATCTTTACTGTAATCAAAATTAAACTAAAAAGGGCAAAGTAATAAAAATAAATTAATTAAATTTCAATGATTGCAAAAACGTTTATATAATAGATGTGTTTTTAAAATATTAATCAAAAATAAAATATTCCATTTTAGAAAAGAAAAGAATAAAAAAATGTTTTTAATGTTAATGAAATTAGTATATTCAGGAAGAAAGTCTTACGTAATAGAAGAATATAGATTCAAAACGTCCTCATGAATTAATGAAAAATTATTATAATGGCAGACAATGCTGATAATTTTGATGCTGAAATAATAACTGTGAAATTAGGGAATAAAAATATTTAACATAATGGACAAATTATTTAAAATTAACAGAAGGCAAAACTGCTAAACTCAGGATTTACCACAATACATAAAATAGATATAAATTGAAATTGTTACTATAATTAGACTAAAACATTCTTCACAAATTTAATCTTGGAAGAAGGTCTTCATTCTTCACAAATTAAATCTTTGAAAAAGGGGCTTAACTGTTCATTCTTCACAA
>JAPDSC010015509.1:0-10851 GCA_026290005.1 Latrodectus geometricus | reverse complement strand
CATTTATATGAAACGCTTAAGAATAGTATTCATTTAAAAATATTTTGGTCAATTATAAAATAGTTAGGGGTTTCTATTAAGATGACAACTAATTCTTGGTTTAGATAAAACATTAAAAATGAAACAAAATCGCATGATATACAAAGTTTTGCTTTATAAATTACGTGAAGATACACAATTGAATAATTTTAAATATCAGTTGTAAAAGGGGATAATGCATAATTATAGCATAATTTTTTTCAAAAGTCTCATTTTCATGATTCTATTTTGAGTAAATATTCCTCCATTTATATTATTTTTATTTTAAATAAATATTCCTTGATTATTAATATTACAGAATAAAACATATTCTGCTTTCAAAAGTCTCATTTTCCTGATTCTATTTTGAGTAAATATTCCTCCATTTATATTATTTCTATTTTAAATAAATATTCCTTGATTATTAATATTATAGTATAAAGCATATTCTGCTTTTTTTAAAAGATATAATTAAAAAATATTCATACAACATTTTTCCTTCATTTACTATTTTTCCCGCAATTATTTATCTTTGAACTAAAATGATACAATATGGTGATATCAATATATTTTTAAGTTTTCTTGAAAATTAACTTTGCTCAAGCTTCATCAAGACACAACATGGATGAGAAATATCATGTGCTCATGTGTTTTTTCATAAGCTCTGAAAAAACATTAATTAATACCAAAAAAGATTATTTTATAAATACTAATAAATTGAAACTTTAAAGGATTTCACATTGGTGTTATTATCTTATAAATAGTATAAACATGGTTTTAACAATGCTTCATGGTTTAATTTAAAATACGCAAGACAAAACATAAACTATAGAATAAAGGAAAATGAAATGTATCTTATAATTGATCGGAAGAATAGGAAAATTTAAATGTAACAGAGAAGTGCAAAGCAGAATAATAAAAAATTCATGATTTACAAAGCAGAATAATAAAAAATATGGGAACAAATTAATTTCCCGTGTTCCATTTATACATTTGTCTATTATTTTCAATGCCATTTTTGTACATCAATGTGAAAGTTAAAATTAAAAAAAATGAACAATGTCTTCAAAAATAGAAAAAAAAAATTGATGTACCCTTAGATATAATCAACTCAGGTTAAAGAATAACTTAAAATTACAAACCGCAATGAACTTTAGAGAATATCTTAAAACTTTCTGAATCAAAATTATTTTTGATGACCTTTCAAGTAAAAATCTAAAAAAACAATAGTAATAAATATGATAAAGTGCTAAATGTGATATCTAGTGCTAAATATGATAAAATACATTGGTTATTTTGTTTTCATTTAAGTCTTGAAAATAGAAACTTTTATTTATTCATTACTAAACATTAGTTCTTCCAACATATTAAAATTAATTATATAAAGGTTAATTTTCAAAATAAATACAATGAAAATCAAAACATAATAGTAAGAAAAAGAAACAGAAACATTTTCCTTCATTTCTGAAATAGAAAGAGACAAATTATATTTTTGATGATCATATCAGATGAAGATATTTAAATGGTAACATATATAAACTTCTATCTAATACTGCAAGGAACTCACATTTCATACAATGAATAAAAAGTTTATAGTTATAATAAATTTATATTTGTTAAAAATATTTTATGCCTGTTATATTCTTTCCTTTTTTAGATAAGCATAAAATTTAAATACTTTCGTTTAATTTCTAATTAAAACAAGTATTTCCGTTGACTAATCCTACCAAGATGCCATAATAACTTTGTTGGTGTGGGCGTCATTCTTATTTCCTCTCTTAGCTGTAAATTTACTGAGTTCACTTAAGACAGTATAGAATCATTAAATAGGTCGTGATTGCAATGTCTTCCAAATAAAATAATACTTCTATGTGTTTCAGATCAATTATTAGAAGAGTTATTTTCTTAGTATTCGTTTCTAAGATGCAAAATCATTCTCATGGCCATTTTCATTAAATGGGAAGTTAAATGGGAAGAAGAAATTTGTACTAGGTTAAAGAAATATGATTTTGTTACGGAAATTATTTATATATCCATAGTGTTGTATACTTTATTAATCATTACTTGAATTTAAATATGTGAAATCCAATAATTAAAATTTTAATCGCTTTCAAAAAAAAAAATAATAATAAACAGCTCTCAAACTCTATGTCATATCAATCGGATTTTCTTTATACTCTTTTTATTTTTTCTAAGACTATTACTTTGGTGCTTTATATATATATTTGCCCACTAAATGGTGGGATTAAATTTCTTTAAGGATTCTTTCTTTTCTTTTCAATGAGAAGCTAAAACACTTTGCTGCTGGCAAAATGTTTTCTTAAATACTCAGTAAAACACAAATAACTTCAATCGTTATTACTTGGAATTACAAAGACAATGAAAATTACTGTATAACGTGTATTAAAATATTTGCAATTAAGCACTGAAAATTTTTAAGCATATAAATATTACAATAAAAATTATGCATTTGATTACCAAGCATTTTTAAAGATGAAATTCTGAATTGAAATCAAATAATTTTGTATTATTAGTACTTAAAATACTTCAGCCATTCAAAGTAAAATTATATTTTAATTTTTTCTTTTATATTTTTATCTCAGATTTCATACTTTAGTTGTTTAAATATTTTTATAAACTCTTTCTTTGATTTTTTAAGTTTTGATAATATTACTGATTCTAAATTATTATAACTTATTAAGGATGACCTTTATTTTAACTAAATTAAATCGAAGTATAATTTATTTATAAATGTAATATTGATATTTTATTATTAATGATATGCATCAATTTACATTATATTCCAAATATGTGTGCATACATTTAAAAATAAAACATTCTACTGATGTAAATGATACTATATGTATCTTATCACATGATTTAAATTTTTGAAATGCAATTAAATTTTGGAACAAATTATTTTAATGTCAAAGCCAGCAAGAATAATTGCATCAGGAATGAAATATGAGAGCAAAAATTTATAAAATACTACGTCCTCTCCGTAAAAACGTCCATCATTTCTTAAAAATGCTAAAAACTATTTCATAAACATACATTTCAATGTTTAACATCTTAAAATGCATACTTTTGTATGTCTGTTTTTTCATTGTTTATCAATCTTTATAGTGTCTAATTTTTAACTATACAGGAAAATTTAGTTTCATCTGTAAAAATTAAAAAAAAATAATTTTCAAAAGAATGTGAACATGTTACTTTGAAGACAAATTAAAATATCCTATTTGACTTTATTTATAAAAAATAACTTCATTGTAAAGACACATGAATGTACATTCTTGCAAAGTCTTTACAACATATATGTTTTGACCTATCGTCATTTAAAATTATCCCATAACAAATTCATAAAAGCAGTGTAATTTCCGATTTATGTGGAGAAAATTTTGGATAATCTAATTAAATGTCTGTATTTTGTAGGAACTAATGTATTTTATGGTAATGTGGAATTTAAATATTTAGTTAATGTAATAGTTTCATAAATGTTGGCATTGAAATAAATCGTAAGGCTTAATGGTTCCTACATTTATTAAATTCATTCATAGAACAAATTTAATAACAAAAATGTGGTTGTGTGACTCAAAGGTATACACAATCACCATTGTATATCTTTATCTATGTACCTCAAAATTTGCATAAAAATATATAAATTATGTTACTACAGTAACATATTATTTTCTTAAACTTTATAAATCAATTTTAAAATGCTATTTATAGTTGAAATCAAAGTTATATATATTTAAAATTTATTAAACTCTTAATTAAATTCTATATAGAAAAACAGTTAATTTTGAACGTAAACATGTGTGGTAATTAAGATTTATAAACATTAACATTAAATATATATAATGTGTATCTGTATATAATCTGCACAAAATATTGCACAAATTATCAAAGAACATACATCATATGTTATAAAGAAATAGTTAAATGTAACATAAATAATAAAATATAACTTATATGATCAGTAATTTTCTTATTTCCTTTTATTTATAATATTTATGGAATAGATTTTCAAGCTTCTTACCATTCAAAATCTCCTTTATTGTATTTGTAGTTTAAAATATTTTTTCTATCAAAAAATTTAAAAAATAGTCGATTATGTAAAACACTCAAGTTAATGTAGAAAACAAAGCAGAATTCATATTATGCAAAATTATAGGTGAAACAGATTCCGGTACTACATCCGGTACCCCGGCGATCATCGAAGTGATTGCTGAGTAGTTTAATTCAGAAATACGCATTGGGGCTTATACAAGTTTTCCAATAAAGAAATATTTATTTTGTTAAATATGAATAGTTTTTCTTTTAATAGTTTCTAAAAATTTAAATCCTTTCAATGAATCACGATACAAATATTTATGACAATAATTATGATTTTTTCCTTTTTTTTATGATAATCCTTGTAGAGAAGTATAATGGAATTTAACTAAAATTGCTTTATTTACTTATCTTGATTTCAAAGATTTTAGACAAAGTATAGAGTGGACCATGCAAAATGATGAAATGTATAAGTAAGAAATTCAAAGGCAATACTTTCACAATAAATATATAACTGTACAAAGACGAACTTAAATTATTATCTCAAAATTCAGTAAAATATTTTGTCTCTAAAATACTTTATAAGATTATAGTTATTGAAACTGTAAATGAGGAAGCCATATGGAGAAAATAACGCATATTGTGTATACGTATATATTATTTTGACAGGCCAAAATTTGAAAATTTCGAAATTCATCTGTGAATATCATTATACTAAAAACAGTGATAAAAGACTACTTACATGACATACCAGTTTCATAGTATGCATTTGCTTACATTCTCGTACAATACAACTATTACTGATGTAAGTCGACAGCAACCAAAATTTATTTTTTTAAGTTTGAGAAAGAAGTAGTGGACAACAGCAGGCCTTTCTATTGCAATAGCATTCTTTTTGCTGCAATAAATGTTACATATTACTCTGAAACATTATGTTTTGTCACTCTTATGCAAGGTTTCAAAATGCATATAATGATTTTTTAAATTTTATTTCATTTTGAAATATCCATAATGAACACATATTGAAGGGAATTTGCAATATTTGCTTTAAAATTAACTGCAACAAGAAAAAATAATTGACAAGTGAAAATCATGAGAAAATATATCATTATATGTTAGGAATTATTAATCGTTTCTTATATTTTTAGAAATTCCCATTCGAATTCCTTACAGAATATGAACAGATTCGTTTTAAGTTTACTACTTGAATATAATAAATTTTTATAGATGGATTTAAATTGATGTAAGCAATGCTAATTGAAATACAGTGCACCGATGATATAATTATTTTCATGGGAACAAAGTTTAGAAATATATTAAAAAGTAAAAATCAAGTTTATAAATCAAGTTTAAAAGTATAAATCAAGTTTATCAAGTAAAAATACATAATTAAAGAAAAATGGTGAATTATAGTTCAAAATGTGATGAATGGTAAAAATGATAAAGGAATGTTTAAATATTATTTCATTATTTTAAAAAAAAATTGAGATGTTTTGGTGACAAACCTTTTTATAACAATGTAGGATTTAAAAACGTATCAAAATTATTTTTTTCTGTCAGGGATTCTTCTAATGGCGAGGTTAAAGAAAAAAAATCTACTGTTGAATAAAGCTGAAATGTCCTGTTCTTTTTATTGACTAAATTTAAACTAAAATTTTTATTTTTACTCAAAAATTGTTACAGTTATAAAGAAAAAAGTACCAATGAACATCCTTTATCCTTCGCTAAAATTTGAAGCTACACATTTAAAATCATTCACGGGAACCTTTTAAATCTACCATTTAATTAAATATTCAAGAATTTGTCTCACAAACTTCACAACAAGCTGATGTACCAATCTCTTCATTTTGTTCATTATTCATTTCAGCATGAAAAGAGAGTAAGTTATGTCACTTTTGTAATGCTCTATCAGACCCAAGAAAGGATGAAGGAAATGCAAAACTTCGCTATATTTAACACTCCCCATGGTGGTGGTCAACATTTGTCAATGAAAGCCACAAGCAAATATATTGTAAGACAAACAATCCTTGACTTAGAGTATCTAAACAAATATCGGTTAATACACCTGTATGTTAACATATACCGGTGAATGATGATAATATCCAGATTTTGCCTTTTACCATAATATACATTATAAATTAAACAGAGCTCTGTGTGCACACATATTTTTTAACTTACTCCCGTCTTCGGCATCTCTTGCATTAGTTGACTAATAGCCAAATAAAGTGATGATGAAGCCTAAAAAGAATACGAAAAAGTATTTATATTACTATTTATACTTTACTGTAAAACTAATTATAGTAAAATGTAATTAATAATATTTTACTGTAATTGGCTTACGTAAACGCGGAAATATTTTATTAGTTTGCTAATTTAAAAATAATTGATTTGAAATAGAGTTCTGCTATATTGAGATTTAAAAGATGTTTCTTTAAACTTGAAAAAATAGAACATTTTCACTATTCTTAATTCAAATTAATGAATTTTATAATTTTTTCTGTTATGTAATTACATTATCATGTGATCGTATAATGCATTTTGATAAATCTTGCAAGATATAAATTTAATTATGAAACTTAAGAGTGCTTTTGGATTATAAAATTCTTTGACAGAAACAAACGTGAATTATTTTGTATTTTTATTAATGTATTCAATAAAATCAGTTTTGTTTAAAACTTTTATTTTAATATTTTGTTAAATATCATAGAACTATAATGTTACAATTAAATATTAACCTCAATTTTCAATCAAACTATTGATTTTCTGTCAATGTATAATAAATTATTTTAACAAGACACATTCTTTGCGTAGAAGCAGATCCATTTACATTCTTCTATAAAATATACAACATTATTTAAAACTTTTATATACTATCGCCAATCAGCAGATTTATTTTTGATGGTTGTTTTTATTCAATATAATTAAAAAACATATACTTATCTTTTTAAAATCTAACTTCATCAAAATAGCTATATTCAAAAAAATATTTTCGTTCTGTTTACAAACGTAATTTTTTCAAGTTACTTCCAAAGACATAAATATTTAAGATTTTATTCTTCATTTTCTTACTGTTACAGATTTATTGTTGATATTTTACTTCACTTAATATTTTATTGACTCATTTTGAATTATTAAAACATTATACCATTCAAAACGTTTTAATGATTCCGAATATTAAAATGATAAAATGAACCTTTTACTGATTTTTGAAGATTAAAGTTTCAGCTAAAAGCATAATATAAGGAATTTAAATCCCAATAGTAGATTATATGAATTTAAGGCAAATGGTATAATGCGGAGCATATTGAGAAATGTAAACTACGTAACGATAAACATTAACTTTAGAAATAATATGATTGGTGTATTTCAATTTAAGGTCTCTTCCAAAAATAAATTAAAGCAACTAAGTAAAGTGGGAAAGCTCTTGTATCTTAATGTTAATATTAATCACACACATATCTTTCTATATGCCAAAGAGTTTTTGAGAAATCGATCGTAAGTCAGTTTTAAAATGATTGTTATGCTAAGTTTAAACGGTAATGTAGAACTCTCATTATAAGCAAAATAATTAATAGTTTCTAATGCATTATTATTAAATACGTTATATTTTATGACTGATGTCCTATAAACAGTATTTCTTAACTGTTGAAATTTCATTTCCATTGGAATGCTCACATTTTACGCATATTAATAATTAGGATTACATTTTCATTTAGTAAATAAAATTTTACTATGACTGAAAATATTTTTAAGAATATTATTATGTGAAACATCTATTAAAATCAATTTGGACTAGTTTAAAGCACTTTTAATTACACAAATATTTACAGAGTATAATATATTTCATTCAAATTAATAAAATTCTGGTATATTTGTAAATCAAATACAATGTTTTGTTAAATGTCTTAGACAACAAATATTAAACACATATTGGGAAATTATCTTAAAATTAAGATTGTTGTTAAATTACATCAATTATCATAAATTAAGGAAAAATCACCAAAATAACGATAATGCAAAAAAGTTATGCGTGGAATTTAATGAAACTTAAACACATTTCAATACATAGGAAGATAGCATAAAAAGAATTCACCCGATAATTATGGTGTCATAAAAATTGGCATATATATACAATGAACAAAAGGAAGGTGAAAGTTTGGTATAGGAAATGTAACCTTAATATGGGGTATGATCCCTCCAAAAAGCAATACATGCAGTGATGTATGAAGCTGTCAATTATGTAGACTATTAAGCGTGTAAGAAGTGCAATCCATAGATCTTATAAAACAGGGTAAAGCATGGCTAGGCTTCTAGGAGGAGATGATTGAGAGCAACCAGAGTTGCAGTTCATGCTCATGTTGACAAATATCCGTCATCGGCACTTGTAGTAGCGAATAACCGTCCTTGGCTGTACCACCTGGGTGCCGAATCCAGGTTAGATATTGTTGCCAAAGTCTATGAATCGCAGACAGACTCTGTCATCTAACCACCTCATTCAGCCCTTTAGCCACTTCTATATGATTTTTTCTGCATTTGTTTCCCAATAGCTAGACATTGATATTGCTAGGTCAAATGATGCCTGGACACAATTGATACAATTTCACCATACCAGATTTCTAAGCTCAGACACGAGCGACAAGTGCCACCTTGCTCTGGGACCTCCATTTTTGTGCTCTCGACGTGTGACAAAATGACGCATTCCAAAACCAGTGCCACTGTTTCACATAATGGCATATTATTCAGCTTCTTTTACTTATAAACATATTCAAATTTTATAAAGATTGGCTTTTGGAAGAATTATCGTAATTTTCGTGATTTTTAATTGAATTTTAATAACCAGTGTATAACCCGTTAAAAAGGCACATACTTCAAGCTTACAATCTTATTAAAAAAGTGCATAATTTATAGTAACATAAATATAAAGAAGTTTTTATACTGAGATGTATCCATATACTTACAATAAATTGAAATATTTTACTACATACAAAATAAAGTTTAATATTATACTTTAAATTATTTGACAAAAAATATTTACTTATAAGAAACAAAACAAATTATATTTTCAATTATTCAAATTATATTTAATTTCGTCAAAATTCCTTTTATTTATTTAATTGAAAATCTTACAAAAAATGCATTTCACACAGCATAGATAAAAATATTGAATGAAAATGAACACTTTTCTTTTTCATTCAATAATTTTAACTATACTGTGATGTATGTTTGAGAAAAAATATTATTTTGCAAATTAAGGAAATGTATAAAGTATTTAAGCATGTTGCATATAAATAGATTAAATGGAAATAATTTTGAATATAATAAAATAATGTATATGTGGAGACTGTAAACTGTGCTATTGTATTTCTTTTTATTATGTTGAATAATTTAAAATATATTTCATTATAAATACAAAATTTAATGATAAGATTATATTTTTTTTCTGATAAACGTAAAATAATGTAAATCTCCCTGTATTTTTTCTTAATGAATATATCAGGCTTTATTCATATGAAACATTTTTAATTAATACACTTTAATGCATTTCAAAAATATTTAAATAGTTTTATATTAATATTTTTGTAAATAATTTTAATGCTCAAAATCATAAAAATGAAATTTTCGATTGTAAACCAATAACCTCGATATTTTATGGATAAAATTAGTCCATCAAAATTAACTTCGGATCTCCATATTTGATAATAATTCTCAGTTGATTTCATAAACAGTAAAAATAACAATTTAAAATGTATTACTATAAATTGAGTATGATACAGAGTTATAATAACAATGCGAATAATATTATTGAAATTTTGTTGGAGATATAGACAAAGGAGAATTAAAAAAAATCAACAAAAAACAACAAAAAACCAAGTAAAATGAATCAATAAAAAAACCAAGTAAAATGAACGGGATTTAAAGTTGACTGATTGTGCAATAGTATTAAACGCTTTGAACAGAATGCTAGGCAAAGTGTATTACCGTATTTTGAATAAAAAAAGAATCAAATCACTTAAAGGTCAAGAATATATGCTTATAGCATTGTGTGTTTTGCTGTTCGAACAATAAACGAAAGGAGTGATTGGAAACAATTCAGTGTGATCCCTTTTACGGAATAAGCAATCAGAGCAATTCATGTGAATGATTTTCCTGGTATTTGCTGAAAGATTTTCTAATTTTCAGATGAAATCCTGTCAATCATCAGTTTTAGAACTAAATCTTCACGTGCTACTAAATTGGTAAATTCACTAATCTTGTCCAAGAATTATGTTAAAGATATTATGAAAGATTTGTTTTTATTTAAATTTTTTGCAGGGTACAGACATTAGTTTAAAACATTTTCTCAATTAACTATATACGTACACTTTTTTAAATAACATGGTTTCTGAAGTAGCCCAAAGACATTGTGATTGTTGAATAGTAGTCATATCTTTCTGGTGACTTACATTTAAAATCACATAGCAATGTATCGAAAATGTTTCTTTAGTTATTACACTATTCTACAATTTCTACAATATTGTACCGCGCTTCGGGGTTCGTGTTGATTGAGAGTTGAATAAAACAGCCAGTTAATGAACACAAGATTTTTTATTCGTAAAAATTCCAGCTGTAACAATCACAATTAATACAGCACAATTCGTCAGATACGATAAGAAACAGTTCAAAGGTCTCAAATACTTCAGACAGTTTTTCTAGCAGACTAATCGTCTTCACTCACTCCATGTCTTCACAAAACTGAAAACTAACGTCTATGTCGGGCTGCGGTATTTATACCTGACTTGG
>JAPDSC010015497.1:436-33029 GCA_026290005.1 Latrodectus geometricus | reverse complement strand
TCTGTATTTTGATACCTGTATTATACTGTTAAAGCATTACTGAATGTGGTAACTTCAAAATAATGATGGACTGACATATACCCAATGTCTGTTTTTAGCAAATTAAGATAGATTGATATTGATTAAAAACAATGGTTATGACCTACAAATACATATTTACTGATGATATCAAGAAAACATAAGAATAGGTTCCTCAAAAGTTGTCAAGTAAAGTAATCTATTAAAAAGGTAATGCTTTTAATATCCAAATAGCTACAAGTAACATGATCTTTAGGTTTCTCTTGATTGGCTGGAGATACATTGTTGCAAATAGCTGTGTTCTAAATGTTTTCAAATATTTAGTACTTACCATTTGCAGTAACACTAAGATTTTTCTTTTACTCTCAAAATACTAAAACAAATACATTGGGAATGATTTATTTATGATTTTTTAAAGTTATATATGCATTATTCATTTGATTTATAATATGAAAATTATTTTGCTGTAAAATAAAAGTATATTGCAAATTTTTTTTATGACTATTACAGTATTACTTTTTGTCTACCTTAATTTTTCATTATTTTGTACATCAAATTTGATTATCATTGGTATTGTGAAACACATTCTTAATTCTTTATTTAATGATTTTGAGTCATCTTTAATTGTTAATATGTATTCAAACAATCTTTAATGTGAAATTATTAAATAATTTTGATGTAACTTATAATTTTATGTTATTTGTTATTTGTTTAATATATGTCAATAAGTAACAAACCAAATTAATAATATAATGAAAAATTTAACATATTTATTTTAAATTTAAAGCAATTTATATTCTAAAAGAGTATTTCCACATTTCAAATTGAAAGCTGAATGGTTAGCACTCTTGGATTTGGTTCAACAGTTTGTGGGTTCGAATCCCTCCTTGGTCCATCCATGGGTGTTTGTAGTGGTTCATAATCCACTTCAAACCATAGACCCCACTCTAATTAGCCTTTATGTGCAAAAAGTGACCATTGAGTGACTAACAAACCAAACTGTTTATTTCCATAGTAAAAATGACAGTTTAGAAATTAGTTAGAATTAAGCTTTCTGATGTGAGATTAAAATAAATAATAGAATTTGAAATGATATGTACTCACACTTTTACTTTTTAGACCTCCATAAAACTGTTATTGGAAACTGATGATTATAGCTGTCCTTAATAACATTCATAGAAGTTTCAAATCATTTTAATAGGAGGATGTAAATTAATATAAATTTGTCTGACTATAAATTAATTAAATTAATAAAAGGAGGCTGTAATTTTTAAAAGAAAATTGTAGCACAAGAAAATATATATTTTGCCTTACAAGAGGAAATATCATTGTTGAAGAGGATAACTATATTTATCACCAAGGTCACTTAATGACTTAGTATATATATTAGGTTGGGGAAAAAGTAATTCATTATTTTTTCGGTAGATGTCTGTAGTGATCGATATCTCATGAGGTATCTATCAAACAATTTCAGATTTATGCTCATTGGAAAGGTGACATTTGACACTAAAATATCCTCTTGCAGTGTTTTGTTTGATTAATTCAGTTACGAGTACAAGGTTTTAAAAATGGAAGACAACAAACAGAAAATTCGATACATTTTCGTTTTTCTCTTGTAACGGTGAAAAAGATAGCCGGATGGCTAAAATTGTGAAAGGTGTTTATCATTCTATATAAGACTGTAACAACCAGTTACGTACAATTTTTGTTTCGTCGATTCCGTTCGGGTATTTTTGATGTTAGAGATGCACCTTGCATGTGGATACAGCATCGTCGAAAATGTCTATAAAATATCAAAAATGATCAAAGTTAACCACATGTCAGTAGTCGTAATGCGCAAGACCTAAAAATCTACATGAAAGCTGTTTTAAACTTTTTTACAAAGTGAATCCAAAAGAAGTTACATAAAGTTCACGTAAAAATAATGGATTTCTTTTTCCCCAACTTAATATTATGAACATCTCACTCTAATGTTTATATCTAATATTTTAACTTTTAAATGGGTAAATCTAGTTAAAACACTAATTAACAAATAAACAAGAACTACACTAATAAACAAATTTTAATACAGTTACAAAAATAATATTTAAATAATTTAACTTTTGGTGAAAACTTGCAACATATTTTTAAAATTATAATTTAAACTTTAAAAATTATTAATCTTTTGAATTATTAGTAATCATTTTAAATGACCTTAATTTTTGAAAATAAAATTTAACAGTGAGATTTATTTTGGAAGTATTGGATGTTCTTAGTTGTCTGGAATTAACTTTAAATCATAAGTATTTTTACAACAAATCTTTGTGTTAGAAAAATATCATGAGTTCTCAGTTTATTTTTGTAAATCTTTTATATCTTCCCAATCTATATTAATAAAAAAATTGTACTATCTCCATAATATACAAAAAATAAAATTTTTGCTTATATATCATTCAGATTGTCAACAATTAGCATATCATTTCAAATATTCTTGATTTAAAGTGCAATAATTTTGATTATTTTGGACTTTATAGTTTTCATTTAAGAGTCGAGTTGGCAATTAAACAATCAAAACTCTAGCCTCTGAGTCAGTAGTTTGTGGATTCAATTCCCACCTCTGTTGGGGTTGTTTGTTGTAGTTGGAAATTTACTTTAAACTGTAGGATCCAGTCTGATTTGTCTTCAAGTTCAAAAAATGACCATAAATCAATTAACCCTTATTTAGCAGAGATGAACTTGAAAACTCGAATTTAATGACATCATATGTATCAGTGCTTGTTCTAGTCACATTAATAACTAAAAATTCACTGCTAGACCTCTTTTCTTTCTTTCTTTTTTTTTTCTTATTCTTTTTCTTTTTCTTTTTTTTTTTCTTCTTACCCGTTAAACTAAGGAGAAGTAGAAAGGATGTCTTGTCTACAGTAATTTTGCCTCTAAACTTGATTATTCACTACATTGATTGATGGTTGTTTTTATGGTTTAGATGCCATAAAAACAACCATCAATCAATGTACTGACTGAAAAAGATTTGAATTTAACATTAATTGTTCTTTTAATTAGAAAACATGTATTACAAATTTCTGTTTCTGACAATTTTGATGTTATCCATATCTATAAAGTTATATTCCTTTAACCTCTTCATGGGCATAAAAGTGTCTATCAGTGTGTTAAAACATCTGTGTAACAAATTTTATTCAAGTAAGTGTAAAGTAATGTACACAATTTTGAAGATGGTTATAAACTAACTGAGACAGCCTTGGCTGGCAACTAGCTGTTGTGCTTGTAAAGAACATACCCAATTCAAACAAGCTAACAATCAGTTTCATATTATATATAGAAGCGTAGAATTTACCAGTTTGAAAATAAATTTCAAATGAAACTTAAATTTTTAGTAAGTTATTATAATTATTATTGAATTATCATAAATGGCCCAATTAATAACTGCCATAATTTTTTAAAGTACAATTGAAGTTCTCTTTGGAAGCAATTTACTGGGTATTATTAATTAATTTTATTTTAAATTATTTTATCTTTCTGTTCACTAATAAATATTGTTCTTTTAGAAAATACACAGTGAGGAAAGATCATATATATGTGAAACTTGTGGTAAAGGATTTAAACAAATAAGCCAGCTTCGTAATCATGTAGTCATTCATTTAGATCGAAAAAATCTACCTGAGAAGAGATGGTATAGTGAACAAATGTGTGACATCTGTGGACGAAAATTTTCAGATGCCAAATGTCTAAGAAAACACAAACAAGCTGTGCACAAGAAATTAAAACCTTACATCTGCTCATTTTGTGGACATTTAAGTGCTCGTAAAGCTATGCTTGAATTACATATGCGACAGCATACAGGTGAAAAACCATTTGTTTGTGAACATTGTGAATATCGTACTGGAGATCATAATTCCTTGAGAAGACATCGTATGAGACATACTGGTGCGAAACCATACAAGTGTCCACATTGTCCTTATGCATGTATCCAGGTAAATCTAAAAAAATATATACTTTAAAAGCCTTTTGGTGTTTTAATTTGTGTTACGTTTATAAACTCAAGTACTTATATATTATTTGTTTCTGTATGTTATTATGAGTTATGAAAATAAGGTATTATTAATAGTATAATTGTTCTTAAGAGAATGATAAATTTTATGAAAATATTCTTCAAATATTTCTTTAATTTATTATATTATAATAAAATTATCCTTTTAAGTGGATTTTATTTTCTTGTAATAAATGAAAATAAATATGGTGGCATATAACATTAGGTAAAATCTTTATTTAATTGATGAGTCAATAATATAGAATTTATGTATTTGTAAGTTTTATTGTAAAAAATTTGAAAATTTCTTTTTTTAAAATAAATGTTTTTAGTTGCCTTGAAATTTATACATAATATTCAATATTTTAAGTTATGCTTGAACACACTCATAGCTATTTTTAATCATTTCTGAACATTTTTCATTAAAAATTTCAAATTGAAATAAAAAAAGCTTATAGTGAATTTGATTTCTTCTTTCAGAATTCATTAATTTAGTTACGTTACAGATGTTTTTAGTTAATAATTTTTTGCAAAGTTTTCAGTAACATGTTATAAATAACTAAATAATATTATTTAATTTATTTAATGAAATGATTAAATTTTTGTTGATATTAAAATATGCCAATGAATAAAAATGATTTAAATTAGTAAAAGTTTTTATTTAGATTCAAACCTAATAGTTGAACTAGCAGTTGAATGGTCAGCACTGTGGCTTTCAATTCAGAGCATCACAAAGGTGGATGTTTGAAATCTTCTTTAAATTGTAGGTCCATGTGTACAAAACAATGACAATTGTGCAAGAAACAAACCAAGTCTAAGCTTATGAGTTTTTAGAAAGTTAAAAGCTAATTTTTTTTCATCCTTGTTTGCAATTTAGATGCAATTTATTTTTTCTTTTATTCTGAACATTTGAACATCTAATTTTTAATCCAACAATCAATATCTCATACGGCTTTGTTTTCTGAAACTTAGAATATGAAATTTTATGCATATTGATAATTAATTGTTATTTTTACTAAGCTTGTTTTGTTTTTTACTGAACAATTGTTCTTTTATTATTAAATTATTGTTCAAAATAATAGTGGTGAAAACTTAATCAATAAATTCATTTTCTAGTATACAAATAAGAAATTGTTGGAAATATTTATTTTTAATCATTACAATAAAAAACAAACTCAATAAAAAGGTGATGCAAATGCTAATCTCAGCATAATAACATTAAATAACACATTAAGATTTTTAAAATGCATGAAATTATTGCACATAGTGCAAAGCAAATTTGTGTATTGTAACATTTTATAACTGTATCTTGTAAATTATTCGATGACAATTTCACTTGAGCCTTATGAATTCTTTTTTTTTTCTATCTGTTATTTAGTTACTTTTTTAAACAAAGTTAATCTATTTAAAGATGCAATTTATTTATATTCCTTTCTAATCTTGAAAATTAGGAAATAAGGATCTAACTTATGTACCCATTAAAATCAAATTCAACTTTTTTTTGGTAAATTATACTAAAATATATAAATGAAATAAGAATTAATATAGTATTGCTACTTATATTCAAATTTTTACTATAAATTGCTATAAATTGATGTTCAAATTTTCATGGGAAATAAAGATTCTGCTGAAACTGAGAAGTTTCCTAAGTGTCTTATATCATCATACCAGCTCATTGAAACCAGATTTATTTAAAACAAAATTGGCAATAGTAATTTAGAAAGGAACAGAAAATGTCATTTGTTGTTGTCGTGTTCAAGTTAGTGGAGACTGTATAGAACCAAAGGCATTGACAACAAGGGCCGCTGATTCTGGAGTCTAGTGTCTATAAAGGATGTCCTGTGATGGTTCTCCAAGTTGAGAAAGAGAAGCAATAATGGCTTGACAGTCAAAGATGTGGTCTGGGGTTAATTCAGTTTTAAGATAATTTCTGCAGAAAGGATAGGATCTTGAATTGTCATCTGGAGATATTTTCATGCCCCTAAAATGGCTTGTATGAAGTCTTGCTATAATAGATGACAGGTTTCTAGAGCAATTTAGTTCTGGGATGAAAAGCTTTCTAAAATGCTGATCCAAAAATCTGCTTTTAGCAACTGCGTTTGCTTCTTCAGAAGTATTGGTGAGAGACTGATCAAAATCTCGATCTTCCTTAGCAACGATGTTAGCACACTCGTTTCCCTCAATGCTCACATGGGTAGGGATCCACTGGAGTGTACATGGTTTGTTGATTTGGCTAAGAAAATATTTATGCCAGGGGTTAAGTTTGCTTCACCATTCTCTGTGGCTTCAAAAGCAGATTTTGAATCTGAGAAGACTATCAGACTAAGTTGAATCGAAACCTTAAGATGAATATCAAAGATTATACTACAACTAAAAAAGGCAGAGAAAATCACTCTGGTGGTTGACTTGGCTTCCTTATAAGAATTACAGGCATCAAATACAAGATGCGCTCGATCATCCTAGACAGAAACTCTAACAGCAATACTGAGGCTATTGACATTCTACTACCAAAGCACTTCTTAAGAATGATAAATGCTTACCATCTTGAGAACGCAGATATTAATGTCGACCTTTTCTGTAATTTTGTCAATGCATCAACTGAAACTAAAATTTTTTTTGGCGAATTTAATGCAAAACGTCCCACTTGAGGTTCTTTGACTTTGGATCAAAAAGTTAAACAGGTGGAAAATCTTCTAAATGATAATTTCTCTGTGCTGATTAACAACAAAATTACATATGTCTCCGAAATTTACATCACCACAAAAGCTCTTGACATAATAAACAACCAATTGGAAAGACTTACTATGTGTACTGTTCTTAATAATGCTATTAGTGACCATCTTCCTGTTTTTACTTAGGATGTCATTTGTTCTTTTTGTAATGATTAGAATGACTTGAATTTTTAATTTAATATTGTCATTTTATGAAATGGTTATTCAGTTTTGTGCACTAACCTTCTCTTCAGGTCTGAATAAGAAAAATATCTTTAAAATACTTTGCTCCATAAATGTTTATATTAAATTTGATATAAAAGTACTATCTTATTTCTTGTTATGTATCCTGCTTTATTTATTCACTGAGATGATTCTATCGACATCTAATGTGACAATACTAAAATAAAAACTACAAAATTTACTTTAATTAAATTACAATTAAGTACATTAAAAAACTATGATATATTTGTATAAATCTTGAAATAGTCTTTTAAAAGTATTGAATCTAAATATTACTCATAGTGAATATCTATATAATCTAATTTTTTGGAACCTAAAGTTTAATTTTTAGTTAATGTCGACACTTACTGGACCTTTAATGTTAAGTGATATAATGGAAGCAAAATTTTTTATAATATCAGAATGTCTGAAATAATAAACAGTACTTCATTATAGTTGTGATAAATGACTGAAGAAATTAAATTTAAACCTGTTATAAATTTATAAATTTCATGCTTAATAAAATATTCTTGCATCAAATAAAAATTATTAAGAAAATACTTATTTGTTCTTAATTATATTAACCTTTTTTAAGAAATTCAGTATAATTCAGTTGTTCATTTTTCTGACTATGAATTACTTTACAGGCCATTTCATACAAAACTCATCTTCGTAATAAACATCCTGGAATGGAAGGATTATATTCTTGTAACTTTTGCTCATTTAAATCTGTGAGTAAAGAAAACTTCTTGCATCATGTTTCTGACCACAAAAGAGAAAATGACGATCTTGACCTTGAGGCAACTACTGCACAAACTAGTATATCCGAACCAACTGTAGAAGCCCCACCCTCTGCTGAACAAACTCCAGTTCAAATGCAACTGACTGACAATACTGTTCAGCAATTAGATAGATTACTACCTAGTAATGTTACAGCTGCACAATTGATTTATACTTGTCTTAATGCCTTGAATCAAGATGGCGGTACTGTGAACTTGCCTTCTGGAGTGACTGTAAATGTTCCCCAGGGAGTGTCAAACCTGGATGGCACACAGACAATTACTATTCAGTTGCCATCTGGTCAGGATGTCGAGAATGAACCATATTATTTTGCCATACAACAACAAGATGGCTCTACTACAGCTGTTGTTCTACCAACTGATGAGCAAACTGATGAGAATGCTCAAGCAGCAACAGATCTTGCTGGTGTTCAGTTTGACGAAGCGAATTTAACAGATACTACTACTTTGAACTGTGATGTAATTCTTCAAGATAGTCATGATGTTGTTCATGATCCTGAACAAATGGGAACTTCTGTTCCTATTAATATATCTCATGTTGATACTTTTACTGGTGCTGTAGGAAATACTGGATTAATATCTGAGAGTGCAACTCCAATGGAGAATTCCTAAATTGTAGCTTCTTTTATCTTTATCTGTGATTCTCTTTTTCTTTGTGTTTAATGCATTTGTTGAACTTTTAGGTATTTGAAACATTGCCAAATGTTTATTTAGAAAAGCAAAATAAAGAAAATTAAAGAATTTCAGAGTTATGCCAAAGAGAAATCCCCAATTTAAATATTTATGAATTTTCAGAGCTTAAAGTAACTTTTTACAGTAAGATATATATAATTCAAAATAATGTAAATTTTATATGCTATTAAAAGTGTTTTTTCTATTTCGCTTTCATTTTTGTATGACATTGGCAGTTATTTTCAGAGATTATTCTTAAATGCTGTGCAACTAAAATTATTTGCTTGTGCAATTAGTAAAATACCAAATATTTTTAGTCATTTATACAACTTGTGACCATATTCTTTAATTATTATTTTTTCTTTTTTGAAATTGAAAATATTTTCCATTCTAAGTAAATGTATTGAATTTACCTAGAATTCTAAAATAAATCAATTTATTGTTTAAAAAGCTGTAAAAAGTTGTTTCATGTTAAAAATTCTGAGTATTTTTCTTATGATCTGCACAATTTATATTACTTAATTAAATGTAAAATATACGATCAGTTATTAGCTTTTTACTCATGAATTGTTATATTACTACTTCTTCAAAACATTTACTATTTTGGATATTTGTTTGTATCAATTTATGATCTAATTTTTTAAATTAGATTACATTTTTTTCACTTTACTTGAGTACATTAAATAAAACAAAACAGAACTGGGCAAAATTATTTTTTTAGGTAAAAATACTTCATATCTCTTTACTCTTCTGGTTTTTATAGAAAACTCATAATTTAAAGCCATTTTTTTTTCATTCTCAATTTTATTAAAAAAATTTAAAGATTTCTGTGAAATAAGTTCGGAAGTTTGTTTTTGATATTGTAAAATTGACTTGTGGAAGGAAAATAAGGTATAAAAAATAAACACATTTTTCTTAAAGATTTGAAAGAAAAGCTCATATTTTTTGTTTTATTAACATATTCTAACTGAGAAAATAGAGAAAAGGATTAATTTAAATGTAATTTGATTCATGGTTATATCAGCTTATTTTTCATATTTAAGTATTTAAAATTTATGTTAATTTTTCTTTTATAACTTACCTATTATATGTTGTTAGAATTAAAAACCATTTTATTTGTTTAGTTAAGTTTTGAATAGAAATTCTAAAAAGTCATTTTAATAATATTTTGAAAATAAAAATGATATTTGTAATGAAATTAGTGATTAATTTATTTTGAAAATGTATTAAGAATGTTTAACATATTTTTTTTATGCTTTCAACCTTCTGTTTATGAAAATGTGTTTAATCTAAACTTATCTAATCACTTTCTTATCTTTAACATGCTTTAAATTATAAACTTATATTATGCAACTTGGTATAATTTATTTTAAAAAATATATGTTTCAAAGTTAACAGTTTTATTAAATTAAAATAAAACCTGATACCTTTTTTTAAATTGTAAGCATAAAAAAGTAATATGTATCATTTGTTTCAATTCTTATTAAACATTTTTTATTTCTTTCCTTATTATTGTTATTAAATAAGTTAAGTGGAAGTAATTATTGGGGTATAAGATTTCCTGAAATTTCTCAATATTTCAAATTATATAGACTGAACAATTCCTTATAATGCTATCATTGTTTTCATAAGTTTCTTATAATTTTTTGTAATTTCATTTATATTAGAAAATGTTGTGGAAATATTTTAAT
This sequence comes from Latrodectus geometricus, assembly GCA_026290005.1. NCBI lineage: Eukaryota > Metazoa > Arthropoda > Arachnida > Araneae > Theridiidae > Latrodectus > Latrodectus geometricus. The sequence goes on along the minus strand of JAPDSC010015497.1, from coordinate 22,891 downwards.
AAATTCACTTTAACATTTTTATTTTTTAAGCTATGTACGTTGTATAAGATTTTCAAAAATAATTAAGTGGAGAAAAATTCCCTACTGTCTTCGATAGTTCTAATGCTTTTCAGGTGCTCCATTGTTATAAGTCTATCAAATTATTTTACTGTTTGTTATCTTGTTCATTATCAATTTTAAAATAAACTTCAGCAAAATAAGTGTATATAGTGGTCTTTTAATTACTGTCAAACTTCATTCCTGTAGATAGTATCTTGAATTACTGCTATTGTCTAACTTTTTGGAAAACATTGAAAGGAGAGCAGGTAACATCTTCAAATAAACATATTTCAAGCAACAAGTTTGATTTATTTAAAATAATCAAAATAAACTTGAACCAAAAAATAATTCAATTAAATGATGATTACTTTATCCAAAACTATATAAAAGTTCATGTCATTTGATTATTATTTGAATGAAAATATCAGTAGTGGTAATGAAATTGATAAAACTGTGTTAAAAAGATCAAAAAATTTTTATCTTTTTAACAGATCTTATATTTTTATTTTTATGTTTTCAGCATTGTTTCGAAGATATATGTTTCAAATATATGATATATGTTTACACTCTGTATTTAGAACTATCTTGCATTACTCAATAAAAGCGTTAACTGTTATCATTAGTTACATTTCTTTCAATTTAGAATTGGCATTAATATTTTGTTCTTCAATTTTATTTATTTATTATTATTTTTTTTTTTAGATTGAGTTTTCCTCTGAATAAAAGTATGGATGTTCCTTTTTATTGTATATCAAATTAATTCTTTTCAATGTTAATCTTGTTATTTTTCTAAATTCTTTTAAAATTTCATTTTTATCTTGTTTAAAGTCTTTCTTTATGCCTGAGACATTTTGATATTTGAATTATTGAGGAAGTAGTGAATTGATAATAGATAGCAGACTGATTAATAGTTCTAAAAATATAGATTTGGTAAATTGATTGCTTATTAAATTAATTTTATAAACAGTATATTGTTTTTTATTTTTGAAAAGTAACTAGGAAAAGAAGGATATTTATAATATCAATTGCCCTTTATTGAAAATGTAATTTATGGTCATAACATGTACAAAATTTATAATTTTAACAAACATTCTTTAAAAATGTTAAAAAAAAAATTGTTGCATTTATAATATTGAAATTATGTAGCAAATATAAGAGTGAAAAGTGATAAGATATAATATTTGAAAATTATTTCTGATGTAGTATATATCGCGAAATGTTTTTTTATCACTACCTTATTAAAAAAACGTTTTAATTTTTCTGTTAAGATATCCAAATGAAGTATTCAGGAAATGGTAGATAATTAAAGTCTTGTAAAGTATTTTATTGTTACTTAGTTAAAACTAAATTTTTAATATGCTAAAATAATGTATAAATGAAAGATAAACATGATACTAAACTAATTAAAAATATTTGGAAAATTGTCATGGAGTTTTTTGATAGAGAAACAATTTCTTACTGTTATGCATTTTTTTTTTATAGACTTGGCATGCATGAAATATTTTGGAAAGTAAAGGATTCCAAACAGACGATTTATGTTTTAATATATCATAAAATATCTGTTCAAAGTATAATTTCTCTAATGTGATTACATTTATATTGAATTTTATGTTGAAAGGAAATAGGTCACTCTCTTAAAATATTTTCTCACTGTATATAGAGTTATCAAAAGAATGTTTTCATTGTAGATTGTTGAGCTTAGTGGAAATGTATTTATTTGTGTCATTAGATCAGTCTTTCAGAATTCATATCATATTCTCTTTTTGTAACCAGCTGTGAATGTTAACTGTGTGAGTTTATCTTCAGTTCTCCATATTTTCATAAGTGTTTTGTGTGTTTCGCTTATTGTATGCAATTTATAAAATATTCATGTAAACTCTCATTTATATTGTAAAGTTTTCAATGTGAATTCTTGAGCATCTTTCTTTTCTGTCCACTTCCCTATATCTTTCATTCCTTGTATCATTGTAAATATCAAGAAACTATTGTGGAGCTGAAGTTGCAATACCTCTTTATTAAATAAAAATAATCCTTTTGCTGTATTTATTTTTTGTTAGAAGATCAATAAGGTTTATTTTGAGAAAAAATATTTACTATGTATTTTTAATTGAGAAGTATATTTATCAATTGTTGATACAAATTGCAATATTGGATAAGATGTGACAGAGATTAAGTCAAAACATTAGTTATAATGTTTTAAATGCGATCTTAAGTTTTAAATTCTGTTTTATAAAAATAATTTATATTTATCTGAATTCTTAATCTCCTAATTACTATAATATACCCAATATATTATTATTATTTAGCTTTATATTTATAGTATTGTTACATAAAACTGAGTGCTATTCATTGTAGTACAATACTGTTACATATGACCTTTATAAATCTTTCATACCTTATTAAATTCATTTAATGAACTGTAACAATGAAAGATGTTTTAAAATGTATTTTGTTCATTTATTATTTATGAATTTGATTGATAAATGATCTTCATATTAAAAGTATTCCATACTTTACTTAATTTTGTTTTGACTAATTCATGACATGTTTATAAAATCGTTTAACTGTGTGAATTATGCTTCATTAGTAAATGTTTTTTTAATGTCAAATACCTTATGTGAAGTGTATTATATTCTATACATCTCTGTTATTAGCATGTTAGTGGTTGTATTATTTTTTTCTCGGTGATTTTTCATGAGCAACATTGTTTTATGAATTTCATCACTATTTATGTATAGAATGTAAAATCTTCTGACATTTCATGAGTCAGTTCAATGTATATCATTATTGATAAATTATTTTATTGTTAAATAAATTGTTTTCCAAAAATAAAAGTCTTCTTTTTTAAACATACTGGGTGAAATTAAAATAGTTACGGATAAGACTTTGTGAAATTCGTATGAAAAATTCTGTCATTACTTACGTAATGAAATTTTTAAAAAATTATATTTTAAAAGATAATAAGAAAACAAAAATCAACTTTTAACAAACAAATGGGCAAATTACATAAATTGTGTAATGCCAATTTAGGTGATATTTATATTTTGCATAAATATCACCTATATAAATGCAAACTAATAATACCCTTTTATCATAACATCATTCTAGAATTAAATAGTGAATAAATTGAAAATATATATTACATTTCCTTTGAAATTAGTATATTATTAAACATTTTGTTGTATAAATGTACATTATTTTTTTCCCTATATTAAAGAACTATTAATGTTGCAAAATTTATCCTGCTGCCTTTTCAATTCCCTTTCAAATACGAAGAGATATTTACATTTAGCATTTATTGTTTTCATTAAAGGTAGTTGGGAGTTTGATCCCACATGAAATATAAATAATATCAGATGAATGTATAATTAATGGCTTTTTTAATTATTCAAGACCACTTTATTACATCTAACTTTATTAACTAAAATTATTTTGGATGGTAATTTTTGTTTTCATACTTGCGATTCAGGATTTTTTTCCTGTAACCAATATACATTATATGTATTTTCTTGTTTATACATTTCTTGCTGCTTATATTCATGTGATTGCGAATTATTCAAAATTTTCCTGCATTCTATGCTGATTATTTCCTTTTAATTTATTGTTTTGCAGGTATTGTGCAAAATTGTGGGAAACAACTAAAATGTTTTTTTAAAATTCTTTTAAGTACATTTTATGTATAATTCTTGTACATCGATTTTTGATGTCAATCCGCTCGTCTATTTTAGCTACTGGATGCTCTTTATAAAGAAAGCTTAATTTTACCACTTTGCATTATAAAAGTAAAATATGAATTGATTTGAGCAATTAGGTTAGTGAGTTCAAATAATATGCATGGGTTTTATATCACTTGTCAATTTAAAAAGATCAATTTAATACTGCCAAATTCTCTTTTGTTATTATTTTTAAATCTAATGGAGAAAATATTTTTCATGTATCAAAAGTTATTTTATATTTTTAATTTCCTTCTATAATCATCAAATTTGACGATAAATGGTCGCCTTGTCACTGAACATGATACTGCACATCGTTGGTCGAAGATGTGGTGACGAGGTGTCCAGTACATTGTTAAGACAACAAATATGGAATGTACTTCACCAAGAAACTAAATAGTCTTACTAAAAAAGTTAAGTTTAAAAAGGATAATTCAATTATTTATAAAACTTTATGATGAAAAATAAATTCTTACCCTATTTGTAAAATCGAGATGCAATAATTTGCATCAGTGATTGAAAATTAGTTTATGAATTTCCCATTTAGGTCTAGTTATATACCAGATTCCATCAAACTATTATTAATTTCAAATAATAGTCACGTTTTGAGAACTATTAATTGATATTACCTTTCATGTAGTTTAAATTATTGCTTCATTTGCTGGTATCGGTCAAGCAACCATTTGCTTAGAAGTCTGTATTTTTATAAATACTAATTTTATTATTTAATAAGAGCTTTATAGTTTTTGTGCTATTTCTCTTATAAAGTTATTTGGAAAATAGCATTGATTTATTTGGAAAATAGCATTGATTTATTTTGAAAGTTTACCTATGAATGGAAGCAAAGTTTTAAGGATGTTTCAAATTGAAAAATCATGCTAGATTTGAGTTCTACATGTTCGAATTTGTGCAATCATATTCGATGATATTGAAAAAAGACCGAAACAATTTAAAAATGGAACAAGTTATTAAGCAATCGTGCTTTTGAAAGAAGCATATCTAGAAACATCAGAACATCAAGCTGTGATTTAGAAAATGATGAAAAGAATAAACATATTATCGACATCGATTAATAATTAGATGTTTGTTTTTAAGTTTAAAAATGCAACATGTACGATAAATAAATGTAAAACAAGCTTGAAAAGTTTCTTATAAAATCAACAAATAAGCTGTTGATCCTTGGAATTAATTTGTATTTGTTATTATTCATTTTAATACATGATTAGATAAGTTAAGCAAATTAATCTTTAATGGAGAATTTAGGTTGAACTTCCTGAAAACACTCAAAGAATATGCCTAGCTGCTAAAGTAGAGGTTAGTGTAAAATTTCCATTTGCATTGAATAGATATTAACAGTTATTAAATAAATAACATTTATGAAATAAATAAAATCAACTATATTTAGAAAAATACTTTATTATAAGGTTTGTTGCGCGCTCTTCTGGATAGAAGATACATTTCAGATAACTTGCCACGCTTAAAGTGTATTTTACAAGACTGTATTGTTGAGTAGGCGAGGCAGGATTGCAATCAGTATGCATAATACAGATGCAATCAAATTGTTAGATATAAGCTTGGATGTAAAAATAATGACGTTAATTAATCAAATTTTAGGAATATTAAAAATATGAATCTACCTCACTTAAAAGTTAAAATAATATTTATTAATCTATGATAATTTACAAAGTGAAATGAGAAGACTATATAAATTATATATAAACGTATTCTTAGGTACTTTAATACTTGTCTCTTATACTATTTTCATATGACATTTAGTTTAATTTAATATGAAATCTAAGATTTTGTTGATTTAGAAAAATAATTGAGAGAAGGTTTATTTTTTTTTATCATTTAGAAAAATAAACTTTTTTTTCTTTTTTTTAACTTCAGATATAATTTTCGTAGTGAATAAGAAAAGCTTTGAATCTATCTCCAAAATACAAATTCTAAAAGGAATAGTGTAAAGGAAATAAAAGAATCCTGATATCTATCTTTTTTATGTGCTGAACAGAATAATAGCTACATTTATTCTGTTCAGAATAATAGTTCATTTATATAAACAAATATTCATTTATTTTATATTTCTTTATATCTCGGAAATTGTTTGATTATAAAAATAGTTAATCTTTGAATGAAAAACATCTCTCTTATTATAAAACTTGCTTGCTCTTGATATTTTTTATTCGTAAAGCCCTTTAAAATTCTATATTTGTCTAGAAATTGAAAAGTATGTGTGTGTGTGTGTGTGATGTGCTTGATATTTCTATTACTGTTTGTAGAAACTAAATTTTTGGCATTTAATTATTACATTGAGCAAAATTGAGGTAAGAAGATAATACGAATATTTTGTTGTCACTTCATATTGGTAATATTGGTCAATGGAAATATTACAAATCTTGAGTTAAAAATAAAGATTTAAATGAACGAAAAATATAATTTTTTTCGTACTACTACTCAAACTAAAAATAAACTGTAAATCTGCCATAAATGCCTGTTTATCCCTTTGTCTAACTGTAGAAAGATGATAGTAAAAATATTTATTAACTAGGAGAAATCTTTAGAACGAATTCGAAAGGCATTATCTGATCTGGGTAAAATGTTTAATAATTGGTTGGGAGACAGAGTATATGATCGAGGAAAAGTATATTTGTAATAAATTTAAAAATGAATTTTTTTTATCATATCCCATTTTCAAAGATCAGTTCATAGCAAAGTCATGACCAATCTTTAATGTTTCTACCAAGGAAAGAATTTTCTGCCTTAAGCGATCGCATTAAAATATAATTAAATCTCATATAAATAATACAAAAAAATTCTGAATAAACTTTAAATATCATGGGGTGATCACTTTAAGCAAATATTTTAGTTTAATTGGCTTCCAGATAGAATTTTTTTTTTTTTTTTTTTTTTTTTTGCAGTTTTAGTCATGGAAGCATGTTAATAAAGTGAATCTTATGGTTTTTCAACATAAAATAGATATTTCTAAATAAATATTTGTATTTAAATCAATAAATTATTGAATAATATGAATTAATTAACTAGACTAAAATAATATAAAAAGAACATTAATAATTAAGAAAATAAATTATTAAAAATAAAACTTTATTTACTTTTATTAACGAGTAACATTTGATTGACTAAAATATTTTTGTAAGTGTAATTTCTTGTAAGCTTAGTTTAAAAGTTTTCTGCAACAACTAGATACCCTAATTTTATGAAATCTGTAGTCTAAAGTTTTGGAATTTAAGTCTACCTTATTTATTAGAATTTTTAACCACTATGTGTTATAATATGGAACATTCATTATGCAGGTGCATGTGTCAGCACTCGTCTTCTATTTTCATATGAGACAGTACTTATTATCAAAAGAATATCCGTGAGAAGTCAAAATTCTTCAGTGATCGGATAGCAAGTTTCTCAAATTTATCAGTCCTTAACTCAGTGAACATGTTATGTTTTTGGCAATTGTAGAGAACCATTCGTAATCTTTGTGGTTAGAAATAAAAATTCATTAGTTATTGCAAAGCTAATTACATTTTATATTCCCATTAGGAATGGTTGAAATTGCTCTTAATCTACCTTTCTCATTTGGGAAATTCTTAATTGTTAATTATGTTTTGTGTGAGTCTGAGTTATTAAATTCTTAGCAAAGGTGTATGATGTTTGCAACACTTTTAAATTATCTCGCCCAATTTTAACATTTCTAATTCTTCTAATTATCTAACTTTTGTTTTGGAAATGGTTGTATATCAGTTCACATTCTCCTTATTTATTTTATTTTTTTTTATTTAGTTATTTATTTTTTATCCAAACATCTACTTTTATACATGAAAATAGGTCTGTCATTTATGGTTTTTTCATCTTCTCATTTTTAATTTTTGAGAAATTTGACTTAAAATATAAATAAATTATTTTTTTATAAACTAGGAGATTTTATATAAATTTTTTCTGTAATATTTATTTCTGTTAGAATAGATGCTTTCTACGTTTATTATTTTCGCGAAAATTCAAATTTATTTAATATTGTCAAAATATTTTATGATTGTTTTAATACCGATTTTCGAACCTTAAAATACTTTTTTTTAAGTAGAGTACTGAAATTATTCGTTATCATGTCCTTTTATCCTGCTTTTAAGGCATAATGGACATTCGTTATCACGTCCTTTATGTATTATAGTTTTCGTCTTTAAAAACGTGTACCTTTTCTTCTCTAGTAACCTGTTTACTTGTTGGACTTACCTATAAAAGTTTGTATTCCAATTTTTGTAAGTGAATGACTCTAGAAATGAAAAAAATAGTGAACAAAAAACTTTCATTACTGTTTGAAACTTTTGAAATAATCTTTTAATCAATATAAACAATTATGTTAAAATTTCATGAAATTTACGAAATTGTTGCTTTTGTGATTGTATATTGAGTTGAAAAACAGTATAATCAAGAAAGACCATATTTTGATTATTTTTAATAGTTAGTTTGAGATTTTATCAGTTCGAGATATTAAAATGAAAGCTCTTTTTAAAATTACAATTTATTTTAACAGATACCAATTGTTGAATATAAAGAGGTAAATGTCGAATTTCTATTCTGTACAAGCACAGTACGAATACTTTGAGGTTCATTGTTATATTAGGTAGCTGTATTTTTAATTAGCTGAATTATGTAAAGAAGAGACTGATTAAACAATATCATGAAAGCGGTCTCCCACTTACGAAAATTTTTCAAGAGTGATTGTTTGCTGTGGATATGTGAAAATTCTTGCGTTAACTTTGCATGATGTAGTGTTGCATCAACATTACATGAGAGGATGAAAGACTAAATGTACTCATAAAACCTAATCCCATACATTATGCTCAACAAGTGATGAAAAACATCCAAAAAACATATAAAAGTTGTAGAATGGGATATATTTCCTTCAAAATAGTGATTAATTTTCTTAGCAAAGCAAGGTACCGAACATTTTCTTTAGTATGTACCATTTAACTTACCCAAAATTTGTTACCTGGGTGGTTGCTATTCAGTATGTACTTCAAGATGTCTGCTGAACTTGCTAACAATAATCAAAGGAAATGAGAGTTTAAGTGGTGAGGTTGCAATCCAGCCTCTAACACTTTCCAAAACATCTCACGTCTAAATTCGAAAACAATAATCGGTGCAACAGGGAGGTGCGCCGCCCTCAACCGCCCTCGCTTCTCACGCCCAGTAATTTGAGCGAAATGAGCAAGCATTGTGTGCTCTGCACACGTCCAACTGGAGCCGCCACCAATAATTTTGTCATTTCCGACAACCCCTCCAACAACCCGAAAACGAGACGGTATGCTTTTTCATCTACCAAGCTTTAAGTGGACGGCCCGCTGACACCGTTCTGCAGACCGGCACTTAAAAGAAGAATTCAGTCAAAATGCAACTGTCCAGAGCCGGGAACCATAGTTGGGAAATTATTGTTATTATTTCTCTCAACGCCACCCATAATCTTATGTAAACATTTCACGGAGTGAAGTTGAGTGGCGATTCAGAATTTCAAACTTTATTTCCTTTTTATCGTCTGCATGGAGAATGGAAAGAATGCTTAAGAAAGAAGGAATATGCTATTTAAGAACAAGAGGAACTATTATGTGTAGAGGTCGGGTTATGGCAATTTAACTGCAACTGCTAAGTACTAACAACAGACGGATGTGTTCTTGTTTCTTATACACGCTGAGAATGCTAAAGATTCCCGTTGAAATTTTGAATTTGGATGTTTTTAATCCGTTTTTAAAATCTTCAAGAAACAGATCGAATCACAAGGCTAAATTTCTAAAGAATTTTAACATAAAATAATCAGCAATAAGTTAAACATTAATGATCTAATATGAAACTTTATGATTGACATTTATGATCAACATAGTTAACTTGAAATTCCTTTTTAATTTCTTTCATTATTCTAGTAATATCGATTACTAATAGTAAGAAATCTATTACTTTTTTTTTTTATCGAAATGGATAAAACTACTGTAATGTTAAATAAAATAAAATTGAGCGAAAAAAAAGAAAAGAAAAGAAAAAAAAAATAACAGAAATTGATTTAAGACATTGCCATTAAAGAATAAAAAATAAATTACGATTATAATTATTATAATAATATCTATTATTTATCATTCAGCGTAGTTATTTTTTGAGACTCCTTTATCGACCGAAAGTGGCCACGCTAATAATAGGTGAGTAATTTTCATTTCTTTAACAAACAATATATCTCAGAATAATCACATTTAAATAAGTTGATAAATTTATTAGGAGGTAATTTTCTATAATTTAAAAATTTTTTGGCTATCAATAATACTTCTCAATGATTTTACTCACAAAAAATACAGTTCAAAATATTTAAAGGAGTTATAGACGTCGATAAATATTAGACATAATTTAAATTATCATAATTAATTTTCATGAATGATTTCAGCAGTGTCTCGATTTTTTATATTTCAAGACCAGATTTCGTAACGGTAAAATTAAATCTGTATCTTTAGTTAAAATTGTAGTTCAGAATAAAAAATTATTTTGAAAGGAATTTATGTCACTTCAGAATGGATAAAAACCTCCAGAAACAATCGAAAGCTTTTTATATAATAAAACATGGCTTCATGGTAAATAAATTTAAACTTATGATCACATTTATCATCAACAAAAGCTCAACGCGTCTCTGTAACATGAAGTAAACACACAAAATCAATTAAAAAATAAATAATTAGAATTAGAGCTAAATTTTCAAGGGTTTCAAGAACTTAAGTTTCTTTAATTGATTTTTAGTTTTTTCTTGTCTTATCCGTAATTTTCATTTTATATTCGTAACATTAAAAATTAAGTCTCTAGTTAAAGTGGATTCCGAACTGCATCAAAAGTCGGTAGAAATTGAATCCAAGAACTGTTGATTTCAAAGTAAAAAATATCTCGTATGTCTTTTAAAACTGTCATAAAAGACAATACCTCATAATGGGGAGCAATAATACTTCTTTACTTTGCTGACACTCTGTTTTCCAATTTTTCACAACAGTTAAGTGAGGGGGGGGAGACTAAAGAATAAGTGAAAGAGATTAGCTCGAATAATGCAATGATTTTTGTTCAGTACAAGAAAGAACAACTATATATCTCGTGATAAAAAAAGTGATGCATTTACTGAAAACCCTACTTCTACAGTTTTACATACATTAATATGTAAATTCATTTTTCTTTTCACTAACAACTTTTTCTTCAATATTTATTTTATGTTTCCTTTCCTTGGAATGTTTTATTTTATGTTTCCTGTAATAAGGGAACATAAAATAAATATTGAAGAAAAAGTTGCCAACTAAGAAACTAACATCACACTTGATAGGAATTTCAAATTAAATAACATTATGAGTTATAAAGATTTAAATGTAGTGTTGACAATAATACTGTATTTTCCTTTATTGATGACAAAAATATAAATATTATGCATAAAAATTTAGGAAATATTATGTACAAATTTTGCATAACTGTATTGCTTTAGTTAGAATAATGTGAATATTTTGGTAATTAATTAAATATAAAGGATTACTGAGTTTGTATGTTACGTTTCCACGTCGATTTATTCCCAGTACAATAATTTGAATTTTAATTTAGAAGACTTCAAGCTCTTAAATTCGTCTTGTATATTATGCTAATTACAGGCATACTTCTAAAAATTGGGAAAATTTGTTCATTAAAAATCATGTTAATATGTAGTATGTTTTGCATACTTAATTTGTAATTTTAAAGTTTAAAAAATGAGTAAGTGTAAATAATATATAAAGATACTTTGGTGACTATAATTGCTAATTTTAATGGCTTTTTAATCTTTATCATTCATACGCTAAAAATTGATATTTAAATTTAGTAGCATCAGAAGCGAAGTGAAAATTGCTATTAATAGCCAATTTTCTGTTTCATCATACTCTTATTGTCTACTGAAATTCAATTTCATATTTTAAAAGAAGTTTTAAGTATAAATGTTAAATAAGTATATAGCCATTTCCAAAAATTGAAAAATAATTAATTTTTAATGATATAATCTTGTTGCTAGTTAACTTAGAAGATGTGAGACAAAAACTAATTCAAATACCTCTACTTATACTAAAAATCTGTTAAAAAAATTGCTTACTACTATAAATAATTTTACGCTGTTGCGCTAATAATGAGTTTAAAAATGTAATGACTTTCCTAGTATGCAAAATTGTATGATTATTTAAAAACGAATTAAATGCAATTATAATTTTAGTCAATAACTAAAAAAATATATGTAATTGTATAGTTAGTAAATTCTTTTTAAATAGTGAACCTATTATGATTTTATAATTTTTTTATTTATTGTAAGAAATCTTGATTTCATATCAAGTTCAAAAAAAAAAAAAAAAAAAAAAAAAGTTTTAAATGTATTTATTTCTAATAAGTAGGTTTTGATATACTGAGTCTTATTGCAAAACATTTGTCATTAATGATTAAATTAAAAACGTGAAAATTTTCAGAAATTAGAATTTTCAAGCAACTGTCTTTCTCTTTCTATTTATAAGAAATATGAACCATAATACAAAACTAAGCAATTTTTCAAGCTAATTAATTTAAGACAATGAAATTAATTTACTTGGTAAATTTACGAATTGTGGAAGTTAATTAATTAAATTACAAACTGAGACTATAAATTGATGTAGAGTTTACTTTATAGTTAAATATTTTCTCTATAGATGGCGCTAAAAGTTCAATATATTTTAGAACGGTAAATTTTTTTGAAGAATTATTTAAAAGAAATACGCCACAACAATCGAATAAAAAAATTAACATGAAATTTTGTATAGTTATTTTCAAGACAGTTAAATAAAAAAGGCAGAAAATATCATTGAAAACACTTTTTTGAAAAATCAATAATAAATTTTGTTTCAACTTCTTATTATCAATTCTATTATGCAAGTTTCATTATTACTGATTTAATTTAGAATGTTCATTATATTATTTTTTGGTTGCTACAATTATTTTTAGTGATTGTTTTTCTCTAGTGTTAATCAAATTAAATGTAACTAGACAGTCTATAAATTGAATTATAAAATTAAACAAATAAATTTTAACTTTTGATTTTTTTAAAAATAAATTTCCGTACAATTTTAATTAGTGCTGTGTTATGCAGATGTGGATTTCTGTTGGAATAAAATAATAACCAATACGAATATATAAAGACATCATTATTTTTTATTGAAAGCACAGGAATGTTATTATGTTTATGTATGATAAAAAACTCTGTAGTGTGAAGTCATATATTTTTTTACTTTTTATATAGTTCTGGTGAAAAAAATATTTAGAAAGTATAAGAGGCATTCAGCAGTTAGAATTTTGTTAATTCCTTGCTTGAATGTTCAGTGATTAAACCTTGTTAAACACAGTTCCTTTTTTTTTAAAGTAAAACGATTTATTAAAATAAATTTTATTATATATAGCATTAATAAATAACATATTTCTATATTATGTATATATATCAATATCAGCACACACACATATGCATACAATATATCATCAATCATAAATATTGCGTAAATACATTTGAAGATACAAGTATGATTACAAATTTGATGAGTATTGCAGATATTATTTTTAAGTATATCAATTAATGTGTAAAGTAATTCTTTTTTTCATAGCATTATAGAAAAGAAGGATATATTCTTACGGTTCAAAGTAGATCATACCTTATAAGCTTTAAAACGTGGATAATAATTTTTAGCATTCAACTGAAATATGTTTTATTACTTTCTTACAAATTTTTTAGTTCATGAGTCATGAATTCTTCTAGATCAAAATAAACTTTACTGCATGTTTTCTCGATGTAATTTAAAAAATAAATCGGAAGCTACAGCTTACGAGTCCATTTCCTTTATGTGAGTCGATTTGATCGAATCGCAATTTTTCTTGCTTTAAAGCTCGTCTTTTATTGTAAGGATGCAAATTGTTCGGAATTCGATTTAGAACCTCTCCTGGTAGAACGAGAACTTTTTGTCAACAGTTCTATTTCGGAGGGAGTTGTTTCCTACAAGAACTGAGAACGAAAATACGAAAGCCTTTTTTTTATTTGTTTTTATTCTTTATTTCGTGTAATGTTTCTTCCTGTTTACTAAGCACTTGGGATTTTCTCACAATTTAGATTTATTTCTCTTATTCTAAAAGTATTGTTAAGTTCACATGCAGATTTTCTCACGATTCATAAAAACTGATGCAGAATGAATTAAAAATTTATAAAAAAATGATACTTGAAATAGCTTAATAAATTTAAGAATACCAATATTTTAAAACGTTCAATTTTCATTTAAGTACTGAAATTAGAATTAAACTTTAATAGAGAGAGAGGTGAAATTTACAGTCAGTTAGTTTTTGAGTGTTTGATGAAACACTTGACAGTAATACAAGACAACATGTTTTGAAACTTAATAAACCACATATATAAATTAAAATATTTAAAAAATTCATTTGAATAAAACTTACAAAGTTTAAAATAATTATTTGAATAACTATGCAATAGAGTAATTTAAAATGTCCATTTTAAAAAGTCTTAAAAACCAAGTATTTCTTTGTACTTTTGATTCAGTTTTCCACTTTTTGAACTTTTAACTGTTAGATGAAACAATATAACCTTTGCGATTAGAGGTCACATTTCTATACAAACAATTTGATTTTAAAGCTATTTTTTTTTATTTGTGGGCGATAAGTATTTTTATTTGATTTATAATTTACCAATACATTGTTATCACTTATTATTTCAAATAGTGCAATGTTACTTTATTATGTTCTCATATTCTATTCTCGTGCAAGATTATGTGCACCAAAAATTGACCAATCTCTATGCTAGAAAAGTAATTGTCACACAATTAGCTGTACTTTATTTCAATAGTGTCTGTCAAAATTCAAATTTATTTTGAATACATTGGTTTTTCAATGGGAATGAAAAAAACTAGTTGAAAATAGATGAAAATTGTTTTTCTGAAAGAAATTCAAGAAAAATTAATGTATGTTAGGAAAAAAAAATTGAAATCAACAGTTTTTAATTTTCAGAAGCAACATTTTATTTTTGCTTTTGGATTCAGATTCCCTCTGAAGGATCTTGACATTATTTGATTCCTTTTTTTCACTATATTAAAACGTCTACTGGTTTTAGTTTTAAGACTGTGTCCTAGATTACCGTCAATAGTTGAAGGTGTACTAATGCTATGAAATCTTTTATCATATTGACAGTAAAAAAGAAATTATTCAATGAATTGAATATTCCTTATTTTATAAAATGTGCTAATCAAACATAATATGAATTTTATTAATATTATCGTTTTCAATATGATGTGCAGCTAGTTTATTAAGCTAAATAGTTTCTTAATTTCAACATTTTACAAGATTGTATTCAATTTAGTTTGATATAAAGGGGTGCAATTTCTGGTCTCGAAATGAACACGGATTTTTGTTTTTGCTTTTTTTTCTAATTTCTATTTTTTCCCTAGAGGTTCTCACTTGTATTATCATAAACTAATCTGAGCTGAATTCTGTGGATGGAATCATGAAAGAAAGTATTATCTTCACTTAGAATGATCATGAAGACAATGAAATCTTATTTTAAGATACAGAGAGTTTATTTTTTTTTATCTTTCTACTCCTATGAGATGATAGTTAAACATTAGTTAGCTTAGCTATTTAACTCTACGATAATTTTTTTCCATGGGCTATTAATTAGATTAGAAATTACTAATTAAAATGACGTACATTTTAAAGCGTATTTGATACTACTAACGCATCCATTTTCAAAGTGAAATTCGAAACTACGTACTGTTGGTTAGGCCAGAGCGCGAACATTCGGCTTCATGGTCGGCTATTTATTAATACTATAAAAAATAAGATAATAATATACTATGGTAAAATTAATTTTAATAAATTGTTTTACTTTAAAAAATGAACTATGTATTTAGTAAATTCTAATCACAAAACATTCAATCAAAGAATTAACAAAATTCCAATTGCTGACTGTCCCTTATATTTTCTTAATATTTTTCCCCCAAAACTATAAAAATTAAAAAAAAATAAGACGTGGCTATATCAGCTTTTTATCATACATAAACATAATAACATTCTCGTTTTCAATAAAAAATAATGATACCTTTATATATTTATATTAATTATAATTTCATTCCAACAGAAATCCAATTGTATAACACATCACTAATGTAAAAATATAAGCATATATGCGTATAAAGAATCACAGTGAAGTTATCATGGGAATTATACGAGGTAAAAAGTGTGACATTCAAAACATTGAATGTTCTAAGAAAAGCATTTTATTTATAATCAAAATCTCCGTTAATTTAATTTGGCAGATGTTTGGGTGCACAGCATTCTATAATATGATATACATTAATTTGTAAATTGAAAATTTCTAACCAACTTATTTATTCTGTTTATTATATTTAAAGTTCCTTATATATTATTCATAATTTTTATTACCTTGTAATATTTTATTCACTTAACTTTGATTTTTAGTAGTTTTCTTCAGCTTTTTGCCAGAAAACTCATTGTAGGTGACATAATGTCTTGTATAACTGGTTATTATTATGTGTTAAAATTGTAGTAATATTGTTTTTTTTCAAAGACTGTACTCTTTCTTCATCTGGTTAATTGTTCTTTTATTCTTAGAATTTAAATGATGAAAAATAAAAATTTTAATTCTATTATTTTAGGTATTAACAATTTGAAATAAATTTGTGAATTCATCATAGCTGAATCCATCTTTACAGAAATAAAAATGCATACTTTTACAATGATGTAAAATTTAAATTTTATTAAGGTATTGCTTTATCTTTATTTAATTAAATAAATTTTTATTAATTTTTTTTACCACTTAAGTTAAACATTTATATCTGTGGATACATAAACAATTAATTTAAATAGAAATAATATTATTTGGATAATTTCAAAATGCTGTTTATTTTTGTAACAAAAATGGTAAGTATTTTCATAAGAAGTACGAGGAGAATTAATCAAAAAGTTAAGAAGAAAAATGTGATTATAGCAATTAGTATTTTTTATTGAAAAATTAATTGTCACTTCTGAGAGTAATTGAAAATTAAAAGTTAAAGTATATTTCGTATAAAATTGAAGTTTTTCTATTCTTTTAATTGAATATTTTTTTGGTTTTAAAATCTAAAGAATGAGTTAAAGTGCTTCTTTCATTTTATTTTTTAAAGAACTTAAGTGCTCTTGTAGAACAATTTAATATTTTTTAAAGAAGTATTTAAAAATGGGCTTTCTTATACTTTATTTCTTTACAGTTTTAAAATATTTATAAGTTAATATTCAACTTGAATTGTGTTTTTTTACAAAAAATAAATTTTCAAACAATCACTTGTGGCAGAATTTTTTGGAGTAAACGTAATTAATTAATTATTAAATGGATATTTTATTGATAGAAAAAGACACAATGATAGTAAAAAATTGAAAATAAATTTACAATAATGTAAATAAATTAAACTCACACAATAATGTAAAAAACAACACAATCTAATTTGAATATTCTGATTGAAATTCCTTAACTATATTCTTTATTTCAAAATAGCTTTGAATCTTGTTATTTAATCCCAAGTAACTATGAAATAAAATTGCGGTGAAATAAATAATTTTTTAGCTTAAGTAATAAAAGAAGTAGAAAATATTACAACGTATCATTTGAACTTAGGAATAATTAAGAGGATTATCTATAACTATTCAAAATTAAACTTCTTGAGACAACTAGTTTGCATGAAATTTGGTAATTACTGTAATTTAAAATATTCTATACGATTCCAATTTCTGTTAAACTTAATGCATGTTTTAAAAAGATTGGTTTTCTTATTAACATTGTTCAAACGAAAACTTATGTTATTATAAAAAATTTAAGTCGTAAAACAAAATGTGCATTGTATTTAAAGTGTACAATAATTATATTGTAATTATAATGTTGAATGAATACACACATTGGTAAGGACTTCATGATATTTTTAAACTATACGAATATCGTACAAAAATATCACCATAAACAAATATTTTTTTTCCTATTTTATTCCAAAAATTTTAACTTTGCAAGATAAGATTGGATTAGAAAAAATTTCCATTCATAGTTTGCAAAAAAAAAAAAAAAAAAAAAAAAAAAAAAATTACATAAATTGTTGAAAAAAAAAAAAAAAAAAAAAAAAAAAAAACAATTGCACGAATTTGGTGGTTTTAATCCTTATCATGTGACTTAATATATATTCTTCTCATTTCATTTTAAATAGCACTCCTACACCTACAATAAAGAAGTGAAGAAAAGAGATAAGGAAGAAGTATAAAATTTTTTTGTGCCAATTTTAAGTTATATAGTACTCTCAATCTACTAAGGAGTAGCAGAGAAAAATAATAAGAAGAAAAAAATAATCACGCTATAAAAAACCAAATAAAATTCTAAGAAAGGTGCATAAAGGCGGCAACCACCAACCTAGAACTATAAATCATTAACGGTTTTTCTTTTTCTCCCTTTTTTTTCCCTTCGAACTTTTTTTTTTTTGTATAGCTCTTATCTTACTAGTCCTTTTCTACTGTTAAAAAATAGACACTTTTCTTTCTGTTATTTTTATTTCCAGTTCTTTTTCAACTCTGGGGCAGCGGATGCACCCCAAATAAATAAGAAAACATTAGAAATAAAGATAGAATAGAACTTGAAACAACAAAACGATAATAAAAAAAGAAAAAGAAATGTACGGCGGCGCTTTAACTGGGTGTGTTCCCGAAAATTGTCAACCTTAAAAATGTTGCCGAGCTATCCGCAGTGCCACCCGCCCAAAAATCTTCCTTCTTTCGAACCGATTGGCACAACCATTTTTTTCTTTCGTTCATTTCTACCTTTTTATCGGAACGTGATCGGATTCTTGAACGAGTCATGCGTAAGTTGTGTTGCAAGTATGCCGCCACAATGTTATAATTACGGCCTTCCTGGAGGATAGGGATTTAGTCCCTAATAAATATACCAGCCGCGAATTCCGATGAGAGCTTGAATGGTCTGAAGAAACTCAACCCTTCACGGATAAAGAGCCCATTTTTCTCACTCCAAGAAACATCGAAACGAGGAAAGTTTTGAGAGCCCAAAAGTTACTGGAGGCTTTTATTTAACTCAATAGTTCCGAAGAAAAATGAGAAGTAGGAAAAAGTAAAGATTACTTCTTTCTACTTTTCTTCTTTTTACACAAAATATCTTGACTATCCATAATTTTACATGTAGAAGCCAAATGAGAATGCTGTAGAATTTTGTAATATACTTAATAACATTTTTATATGCATCAATCTCCCACAATCAATCTATTGCCAATTAACACATGATAAATTATTACTTAAAAATGATTATTAAACTAAGGTTTTGGAAATAAAAGATGATAATAGATAAAAATATGAAATATTAAATTATGTATTATTTTTATAGGTACATATAATTATAATTAAAATTAAAAAAATGAGTATTGTTTGAAATTATGTGCCAAAAATGATTACTCCTATTTAATTTATTTATCATGAAATGAGAATATATGTGTTAAATAAAAATTAAAATTTATTTTGTATAAAATAAATTTCCGAATTTATATAACATAAATTCCCTCTTAAAGGAAAAATCGAAACTTTAATTTGTGGAATGATGTTTTTTAGTCTTAACTAAAACAATTCTAAGTGCTTAGGTAAATATATATTTCATGCAAAGGTATGGATATTTTATATGCATGTATATATTATAATTTGCTTTTTTTTAATTCTTGAAATATTTCAATGCGTAAAATTCATCTTCGGATTTCAGTAGCTAAAGTTTTCTCCAAGTAAACAATGTTCGCTTATCTGTTTCTTTCAACTTAAATTTGACGTTCAATAATTAAAAATAATATTTAAGCTATCAGGCTTGAAATATCAAATTCGAATAGAAGCGAAACCGAAACTAACATGTTCAAATGTAATGCGAATGGTAGATACTTCCCTTTTCTGTTTCATAAAATAGAGTTATTCTAATAAATATGTAAAAACTTTAGAAAAACTTAAAGAAAATTTTTATTACAAAATTATTACTTTCAATCAGAGAAAATTATTTCTTCTCTTTTAGCAAACAAAATGTTTTAAGTTCAATGAAAGCGCGAACATATAATTAAATTGTATTATTTAACAACCTGTTTATAATATTGAAATATTTATTTACGACATCACCTAATTATTTTTAATGGCGTTTTAGTTTTGAATAGAATTGTCGTTGTTCAAGATGCTTCAGTTCAAATGAAATATATTATACATTTTAAATGCTAAAATATTCAGTTTCTTTGATTGGTGACAGTATTAAATTTCCATTAGTGTAATTTAAAAGGTTTGACACATTTTAAATAATAATTCATAAAATATTAAAGATTGGAGAAACCTGTGCTACACATACATAGAAGAATTCATTTTTTATAATGCGAATGTTTTCTTAGGCAATTTTCTTTTTAATATTTACTATTTGTAAATATCTGCGAGTGTGTCAGTGAACGAAAATCTCTTTTTCCAATTGGAATATTTTTTTTTTCTATTGTCTTTAGATGTTTTCATGCAGTACGTTACCTTCTTTTGTTTAAGGCAGTGTTGATGTGATTTTTCGATATTTTATACTGTGGGATATTGAAAAGAATGATAAAACTAGAAATAAAAGCAGATTTTAAGATAATTCATAAAAACAAAATCATTAACTAAAAAAAAAAAAAAATACAGATAAATTTTTTGAAGGGAAACGGAGTAAGTAAACTTTTCAATTTTAGTGTCCAAAAAGAAAAATCCTTCATATTCTTACAGAAGTAATATTGATGTTAAGCGTGTTAGAGAGATATCCTTGCATTGTTTTAGTAGATCCAATAGAACAGCAGCCAGAAAGTTAGATATACAACTTTATGGACAAGTACATTATAAAAATATTAAGGAGGTATTCTTACAAAGCTAAAAAAACTAAAGAAAAAATTCTAATAGTTGGGATCGGTTGATAAGCCTAGTATGGTAAGTTTTGTAGTAGACATAGTAACGACGATAGGCAGTGTAACTGCGATGATTAAAATACTAGCTTATTTTTAGAAAGTGCCTTTAATAGTTTTTAGCTACTGCGTGATTTTGGTATATTAGTAATTTTTATGTGAATTTAATCACTTAAATTGTACTCCAAACATTAGAGAAATCTATGATTAAACAAAGCTACTACTTTTCACTTGATAACATTTATAATATTTAATACCATTATTTTAAATTTTATTATCATTAGCATATAAACTACGAAATTCAGAGAAAACAATATTCCTTAACAACTTATTAAAATTAACTTTGCAGGTTTATTTCTGGATTTAAACAATTGTTAAGAAATTTAAAGATTTAATAGAATTTTAAAGTTAGTTTATGCACATAATTAACTCTAAAAATCACGAAAAGAATATAGTTGAATGCTCTAGCAAGAGAATGTTTTTCTAATTAATTCAGTTTTCTTTCATTTAATGATTAATTCAGATTCTCATATCAGAGAAAAGCTAAGTAATCAATACTGTACCATTAAGAAAAGATAATTAGAAGCTAAACTTCTGATTTTCGAAGGAATATTTTTTGATGTAATGCTCAGGAAATTTACCAAATTACTTACTTAGTATTTGCTTAAGACTAATTAATAAAAAGTAAAATTTTCAGGTATCTAACAATGATTGACTTTGTCCTTTACATGAATTTGTTTTTTAACAATTGTTGTTACATGCAACAACTGTCCAAAAACAAATCATGTTTTAATGTCAAAACATTAAAACAAAAACAATTGTTACATACAATTGTTATTTTTACATGAATTTATTATTAATTTTAGGTTAAACTAAGTAAATTTATTGCTTGGATTAAAAAATTACTATTTTTACATAATATCTGAGTATTGTATTGTGATTAAGAATCTATCATATTCTTTTGATGCAGTTTCTCATATTTTAGACCTTGCTCCACAAAGCCCACAATCAACTAAACTAGCATGTTATTTACTTTTAAATGTTCTTGGTATATTGACTATTATTTAATTATAAGAATAAGCTGTTCAGAAATAAAAGATCCGAGTTTTATTTCACCCGTTATTGTGCACTGAAAGATGGGTATTTTATTTCTATTTTTAACATGCATGTTTGAAAGAGGTGCTCAGCTATTTTAAAATTTCCTGCCTTGTGACATGCGAATATATATATAATATATATTATATTAATTTTAGCTTATGTGCACTTTTTTGTACTTTGACAAAAGCATTTCTCAAAGTAGAGTCATAATTGGAAATATATTTTAATACAAAAAATTGTTTTTAGTTTTCAAATTTTTAAAAAAGTCACTTTTTAAAAAATTCTGTATTTTCTTTAAAAACCATTTTAATATTTCAATTATCCTCACTAGGAATCTAAGTTTAATAAAAAATAAATATTCGAAAAATATACTTTGTTGATACTCAACTTTGTATGCAAACAAATTACACATACAGAAACATAAAGAAAAATAATTTTACAATGATAAACAATATGGAAAAAACACTTACAATTATTTTATTAAAATTTAATTGTTCTTGAAACAGCTCCTGTTACCTTAAGGAAATCATCAATCTTTGTTTTAATGGTCAATTACAGATATCTAGACTGCTCCTTTGGAT